>JAJJWW010005174.1:0-37882 GCA_023531295.1 Papaver armeniacum | reverse complement strand
TATGGGATGAACATTTTGCTCCCACTATGGAATGAACAAACTTGAAAAACTGATGTTCAAATGAACAAATCTGATGGTTTGAACATCGAGATGGAACAACCAGCGCGCGTCTGTGGTAAGGACGCGCGCTCTTTCCAAAAACGCTAGCGTTTGTGCTTCCAACGCGCGTCATGCCAGTGACGCCCGCGACTTTCTTAGTGACGCCCGCGACTTTCTCACCGACGCCCACAACTTTCCCGATTATTTTACTAATTTTTAATCTTATTTTATCTCACTTTATCCTATTTTATCTCACTTCATCCTATTTTATCTCACCCAAATATTATATTATATTTTTCATCTTTATCCTACAAAACATTTTATATTAAAAAGAAATACTAGTGGGGCCCTAGAAAACCAAATCTGTTCATTTTGCCTTGTTTTACCATAGTGGAGAAACGAACTAAAAGATTTGTTCATTCCCATAGGAAATGCTCTAATTAAAACCAAAATTGGTTCCAGATTGGACCAGACACTTCTAAGCTCTCTCTCTCCCTCTCTCCCTGTTAGAGCAATGCTCCGTTGAATCCACTAGTTTTGTTATCTCAAGCTTGTTGTCAATGTTAGATGATCAAAACTATATCTTAATTTCTAGTTTACTAAGTCAAGTCTCGGATTAGGTTAGAATTTGGTAGTTGAGTATCAGACGTCACCCCCCAAAGACTGAAGATCGGCGAAGACATTTGGAAAACTTCTGTATCAGGTATGTGAAGATTGAACCATTCTATTTTACCCAATATCTTACCAATCTATCTGTTGAGACGATGTCGTACGACTTCTAGTAGATTTACAAAGAAGAAGTTTCGAGTCAAGCTTGTCTTGTTATAAATCTCGAAATATGACTTTAGCAAAGATGTTCAACGATCCTTAAAAACTTTTAGTTCTAAACAATTTTGTTTTAATTAATTTGTGGATCAATAGAAAATTGCCCTTGCAAATGATTTTATCACGTGTGAATGTTTTAACCATCATAAGAGAGAAATATTGAACTATCTGATATTTATGTTCAGGATAGGTTGGTGAACTAGTTCGCAAACCGTGTGTTCAATTGGGAACAGTTCACGAACTGTTGTGAACTGAATTTTGAAGTTTGTATTATAGGCTAGCAGTTGGAAAACCCAGTTCACGAACCATGGTCAACTGAATTCGGTAGTCTTGTAGGGTTGGCGAACCCGGTTCACGAACCGTTGCACTCTAACTTGTGACAAGCCTAATTGTTCACGAATCGGTGTACCAACCGTCCCAGTAGATTTAAGCAGATGCTCAAAGAATTATTCTTTAAATATGTTTAGCATTGATAGAACTCTCTCAAATACTTCTAAAACTTTATTGATCATTCAAACACTTATGTGTATGCACCGTGATTAAATTCTTAGGTGTTTAAATCAAATTGCTATTAGTTCTTTGGCATACTTGCTAAGGCGAACAACCATTGTACACGATTCCAAAACCGGTTCATAGTGTATATTCTTCTATTGTATTTTCAAGACCTAAAAGTGTTTGCTTGATTCTCAAGTTATCTTAGATTGAATTCTAAGCAACCCATGGTCTTTGAAAACTATAAATAGAGATGCTCTTTCAACTGGGAAAATCAATCCATGATACTTTTTGTCATAGTTGATTCTGGAGTCGTCCTCTATGGACCAAGGTTTCCTCTAAGAAACATAATTAGGTCTACGACTAAAAGACTTCGCTTTGGGGATTCGTTAATCCAGGTCCGACTATCTTTACATTGACGGTTCTTAGTCTCGGACTTTGTGATTCCTCAAGATAGATATCCAAAACTGGTCTGAATTGATCTTGTGAAGATTGTTCTTGAGAGGTGGTTAAGAATCTAGGCTACATTTCGGGAGTCGTAAGATCCGGATCTGTGGGGTTTGTTAGCTTTGTTTATTGCAAACATATTTTCTCACATTGATCTTTGATCTAAATGGAAATGAAATAGGCTTATATGTTAGAGGAAGATTGGTATCAAAAGTCTTCACTTAGGTTGAAGAAACTCTTAGGATGTAAAGGACGTCAGCTAACGGAATCAATTTCGTAGAGCCTTGTGAGGTTCAAGAGACGTAAGGAGCGCGGCCTGCGACTGCCCGAATCTCTAGGAGGGTGGATTCGGTATCAACTACATTCCAGCCCGAAGTCTGATAATAGGTTAGTGTCTGTAGCGGCTTAATACAGTTTGGTGTTCAAATATGGACAAGGTCCCGGGGTTTTTCTGTTATTGTGGTTTCCTGGTTAACAAAACTTCTGGTGTCTTGTTTTTTTCCTTTTCTGCATTGTGTTGTTTATCTTTATAATTTGATTTACACAAGTTACGTATTCAACCTTAGTAGATACGTCCATCTAATTGTGATCGAGTACGAGAATCGTTTCTTGTAGAATTCGTATCTTAAAAGATAGATAATAAGTTTAATTACTCGGCATAATTCTGATTAGATTATTTGGATACGACTAGATTGATCTTAGATATTGATTTTTGAGATGTCCAAGTACTCTTCTTAACAATCAGGTTCATTTACTCTTGTCTATATACATACTGATTGAAAAAATGTTAGAGATATAAACTTTATATATACATATTATCAAGGATCATTCAGTTGGTCTACTTGCAATTGTATTAGGTTTTGTCCATACAGATTGTCGAACGAAAAAGTTGGTAGTGTACTTGGTACCCCTGCATTTTCACTCCCTCTCCCTCTCTAAAGAGGAATCCATCATTCATTAGATAAATATAACCCACTCATGAGGAGAAGAGAAGATATTAGTTACATTAGAGTTCCAATATTGAATATTTAATTTAAAATAGTCCAAAGCTTTTTTACAAAATGTTAATATTTTAGCTATCCAAATCATATCTAGTCGCTTGAGCTTTAAAGTCGATATTAAACTGAGTTTTGCTCCAAAAGTCTGTGCTTAGTTTCTTTTTTGTTCAATTGCCTTTGCATAAAATGCTATCAACGATAAAAGGGTTGTGAAAATGCGGGGGTCTAACAACCACACCCAACAATTCGTTTGGCAATCTGAGAGGACTTACTCCAATATACTTTCTAGAGAATCAACTAGACAGTCAGAAACAATCCAAAGTAAAGTATATCAAAGAGTTTAATATCTCTAACTCTTAATTCAATCTGCAATCAACAAATAGAAATCTGCGAGCCCGATTGAATATAAGAGGAATAACTTGAACGGTACCAAAGACCAATGTTCAAGTGTCAATCAATTTAAATCAACAACCAAAGGTTGGATATTCTAATTGATTGATCTTAACGCACAACCTGTGATATTTCAATTATATAACAAAATATAATGCGGAAAAGAAATGATACAAACACCAGAATTTTATTAACGAGGAAAACCGCAAATGCAGAAAACCCCCGGGACCTAGTCTAGTTTGAACACCACACTGTATTAAGCTGCTACAGACTCTAGCCTACTACCAATTAACTTCGGACTGGACTGTAGTTGAACCCTAATCAATATCACACTGATTCAAGGTACAATTGCGTTCCTTACGTCTCTGATCCCAAAAGGATACTATGAACTTGATTCCCTTAGTTGATCTCACCCACAACCAAGAGTTGCTACGACCCAAAGTCGAAGACTTGATAAAAAAATCTGTCTCACACAGAAAAGTCTATAGGTTGAATAAATCTGTCTCCCACAGAAATACCCAAGAATTTTTGTTCCGTCTTTTGATAAATCAAGGTATACAGGAACCAATTGATAAACCGGACTTATATTCCCGAAGAACAGCCTAGTATTATCAATCGCCTCACAATAAACTTAATCGACTAGAGAAACAAGATATTGTGGAATCACAAACGATGAGACGAATATGTTTGTGATTACTTTTATCTTGCCTATCGGAGAAATTAATCTCGAGTCAATTATTTCAATTGTACTCAATACGATAGAATCGGGCAAGATCGAACACGCAACTACAAAGAAAATAGTTGGGTCCAAGCTTCACAATCCCAATAAAGTCTTTGAAGTCGTTAACCTACGAGGTCTCGAAGAAACCTAAGGTTAAAGGAGAATCGACTGTAGTTTATGCAACTAGTAACACACATGAGGTGTGGGGATTAGGTTTCTCAGTTGCTAGAGTTCTCCTTTATATAGTTTTCAAATCAGGTTTTGCAATCCAAGTTACCTTGGTAACAAAGCATTCAATATTCACCGTTAGATGAAAAACCTGATTCAGCCAAGCTAATATCTTTCAACCGTTAGATCGAACTTAGCTTGTTACACACAAATGAAATGTACCCTCATTTAGGTTTATGTAACCGTACCCAAATGTGTACACCATGTTGGCTCACAAATACTTAACCGAGGTTAGCCATATTATTACTCTCATATCAACCTTATTCATCTTAACCATAACTAGTTCAAATGACTCAAATGAAACTAGTCAAAGAGCCGTTCAATTGCTATATTCTCATAGAAGTATACAAGAACACAATTGAAGCAAAATTGGTTTGATTCACTCGAATTAATCATGAACATTATAGCCACGGTTTGCAAAGATTGCATTCCTTATTATATAAATGTTTATGTTCATCTTCATAACCGATTTTAGAACTTTGACCTTCAAGTATGCAAACGTGTACGCATACTTGAAATACCCGGACCAAGATTGGGTTTCGCCAGTACGCAAACGGGTACGCGAACTTTCAATCCCAGCAGAAAATCTCGGACATGAACCTGTACGCCAGTACGCAAAAGGGTACGCATACTTAGGTTCGCGGATTTCTCAAACCAACAGGTACGCGAACGGGTGCGCATACTATGGTTCCCAGACATGGATTACATATGTGAAAGAGTGCACAACATGACATATTCAATAATGGTTAAGTGTTCTAAACTCTTATTTCAATCATTGAAACTTTCTTAGAGGATGACAATAGCCGTTTTCACACACTATTAGCATCAAAGCAATTTTCAAGATATTGAAATAATCATAACAAAACATTCCAAAGACTACACCAAATGATTGTATCACACAAACCATGTAAGATGTTACTAGGCAATTTTCACATGATATAAGATGAACTTGGTCGAAGCGAAAGCTTGCCAACACATATTTCGAGAAATGTGTAAGCGAGATAAACTCAGCCCAAAATCTCAAATGTGTATATAGAAAACTATATCGTAATACGACTGTAGATGGGGAAAAACAATTTGCTGGTTTTTTAGGGAAGTAAAGAGATGATGGTTTGAGAGAGACTTCTCAACCGAACAAACTACTTAACCTCACACAAAAAATGCACTGCACGGGAGTGCTTTGAGTTCGAGAGATCAATCTGTAGGACTCCGGCCTAAACCAAGTCAATGACCGTTCCATAGTCAATTCGGTCACAAAGAGGGAGATGGGTTGATTTGTAGGAGGGAAGCTGAGAATTATGGGATCAATGATGATCAAGGATTGTGGATATGTTGAAGGTTTCTGCAAATAGGTGTAAATAAGTTTGATCAAAGAACTTGTGTGTAGACGATTGATCATTTTTTAGTCATCAATTCGTAACTTATTTATATTGTCGAATAGTAAACACCTTGATCCCGAGTAAGTGTGATGGTTTCTTGAGTGAAAGAGTGCGAAACTGGGAGATCGTGGTAAAATCAGTTCCATGTCATGTGGAGACTTGGTTGATCGTCCACCCACTACTTTTTTAACTTCCTTAACAGCTTGCACGACTTACTCATGTTTCTCATCGTGGATGAACACACGTGCTATAGGCCGCCAGACCAAAACCCTAACTGATATCCCCCATGTGACGTGATTGATGTCTCACGAACGTGGAGTCTGCAAAGCAGACTTGTATTTGATTAGTCAGTCGTTGATTTATTAGACGGTGAGTTTAAGTTTTGTTGAATCGAGCATGAGTGACGAATGCCCAATGATTTATGGATTAGATATTGCTCGTCTGAGCAAATATTGTAAATTCGAGCAACTGAGCAAGTATTGCTCGATTCGACGAATTACTGAATATTGATAGTTGGATCAATATACGAGCAACTGAGCAAGTATTGCTCAATTTTGATAAATTACTGAATATTGATAGTTGGATCAATATTCGAGCAACTAAGCAAGTATTGCTCAATTCGAAAAATTATTTATTAGTGACATGACCCAATAAAATATTAATTAAAATATTGGTAGACTACCAAATATTATATAATTAATCCAGATGTTGATTGCTGGATCAACATAAATTTATTAGTGTTTGAACTTGCTCAGAATGATGATTTGTGGA
Source organism: Papaver armeniacum (assembly GCA_023531295.1). Lineage (NCBI taxonomy): Eukaryota > Viridiplantae > Streptophyta > Magnoliopsida > Ranunculales > Papaveraceae > Papaver > Papaver armeniacum. The sequence continues at coordinate 31,592 of JAJJWW010005174.1, read as the reverse complement.
GCGTTTGTTCGAAACCCTAATTTTCGATCAATTGTTCGTCAATTGATGAATTGCTGAAAATAGGTCATGAGTGAGGAGGGACCGACCACATGGGATGATGGACGACCATGTGGTTCCCAAGTGCTCGAGTGAGCGTGCACCAGGGTTTTTAGTTGACCGGTTGGTGAAAGAATGATCAAATGCTGGTATTGATCATTTATTAAAATAATGCTCTCGTGCGAGCGTTAGGTGATAAAACCTAATTATGGAGAGTGAGGGACCTGCCAAGGGAGCATTGGTCCGACCCTTGGTGGTGTGGGACCAGCTGACGGTCAATTGAGCAAATTCCAAATTGGTTGGAAAGAGTTTGGACCCAATATGAGCAATTGAGCAAATTATGTCAAAATCATGAAGATGTGTGGGACCGACTCCTTGTAAGCCTTAGGGCCGGCCTTGGTCAGTCAAGGAAGCATGCCCGTGTCACCATAATGTCCGTGTCTCAGTCCTGAGAGTTTCGATATTTTCTGGTGCGCGTTTGAGCAATATCTTGTATTTTCAGAAGAGTTTGATCTTTGACTGAAATTCTTGATTTTGCTCGAATGAGCAAGTAGCACTTTGCTCGTTCGATCAAAATTTTGAAAATATTAAAATAATAATATTTTATTATTTTTCGTGAGTAGCCTAGTCGGTCATGTGATCGTTTGACTTTTTCGCTTTTTCATGGTTTGAGCAATATTTGAGAAAGTATGAAGAAACCATGATTTTTGTTCAAACGGAGGAGTTTCATGAAATGAGGGAAATAACAATTATGGAAACAAGGGATTGCAAGGTGTGGGACCGGCCACGGCTAGGGCATGGCCGGCCGGCTAGGTAGCCCGGTCCCGCAACACCTTTCCCTATTTTTATTATTTTTCATGAAACCGTGAAAATATGGAGAAACCGTGAGTTTTGCTCAAACAAGGAAACTTGCTCGAATGAAGGAGTTTTCATGAGTTCATGAAAATAAGAAAATAAGAAAAAATAAAGGGAAGAGGCATGGGGGGATCGGCCACGGCGGCATGACCGGCCGGCCGGGGGCCCTGGTCCCTATGCGCCTCTTTTATTATTTTAATATTATTTTCTCTCTCCTATTTTGTGTAGGATTCCTCATTTGTCCATATTTTTGAATGCTCGTTCGTGCATCATTGTTGAGTACACTTGCACCGTTTTATTGGGGCTTACTCGGTGATAGTCCAGATGCCCGATTGTTGATTAATTATTACTAATTCATGAAATTCAGCGGAGAATGATTCATGAAATGGAGTGATCATTATAAATTGTGCATCTATTACTAATCCATGAAATCCAGTCGGGGAATTCAAGGAACGGAGTAATGAGATAAATTGGTTATCTATTACTAATCCATGGAATCAGCCGGGGATCATCCATGGAACAGAGTAATGAGATATAATAGATTATTTTCTAGGAATTCAGTGGCGAATGTCACGGTAGAATTAATCTATTGTAGAATCGAGATATGAGATAGTTGAAGCATCATACTCGTTCTGAAAGGTGCATAGTCAGGGAACAACGTACAGCGTTGTTAACGTCCTGAAGGCGTTTAGCCCCCTCAACAAATAATTATGTATGAGAGCCGCCTGAATTTATACACAGTCTCTCTACATAGTCAGGGAACAACGAGTGTCGCCGACGTCCTGAAGGCGTTAATCCCTCTCAACAAACAATTATGTAGGAGGACCGCCAAATGGTTCTTCTATGTAGAGGGGGGTCTCTCTATGTAGTCAGGGAACAGCGAGTATCGCCGACGTCCTGAAGGCGTTAATCCCTCTCAACAAATAATTATGTAGGAGGACCGCCCAATCATGTTATTCTATATAGAGGGCACGATGGAATGCGTAGCATCGAACGCTCAGCTAGTGGGGGTCATTTCGAGAATCATATTCATCATGGCTCTGAGAGGAATACCCACTCAGTAAGAGTTCGTGAAACGGTTCACGGATCATAAAATATGAATCGTCACATGCGTTCTCGGCCGGGTCAAACATGCAATATAATGATTTTACGATTTTAACCTTTGTCGAAAATCTACCATCAACATTAAGTCCCCTGCTTAGTGAGGGACAGTCATGTTCCACAGTAAGCATTAGATGGTGATTTTCTAGTTGATGAGACAAGCAGTTGAACTCAGTCGTACAAAGGTATTTTCAGAATCCCCGATTTTCTCCAATAGTGTCATGTACGAGCAAATGCCTAAATGAGGGACCTGGCAGTATGATTGAGTGTCACCTCGTGAATACGGAGAGACGATGCACTACTGATTTGGACAATCGGATGTCCGGTGTTGGTTGGTGTAGCGTTTACGTGCCCGAGCCCAAAAGGAAATCCTTGTTTTAGGAACAGACGTTCGTTCATTAGTTTAATAAACAAACAAAATATACCTGGGTCTAATGATAAAAATTTTGTCTATGAGCTTTCACGAAAACCAATTTTTTTTGTTTTTAAATATGTGAGATTTCACAAAATGGAATAAACTCTCGTTTCAGGGGTGGATGCTCGTTCGAGAGATTTTTTTTTTTTTTTATAGAAAAGAAATCCTTGATATATATTAGTTGTAAAAAATACAATAAAGATCAAACACTGCTCTTGGTTGGTATCCTAGCAACAAGCTGGGCTCCAACTCCTCTTTGAATAGCAACGCCTAATCTATGAAAAATAAAACTACCAAAACCACTACTAGCATCATTATTAACTAGACAATTCTTAAGACGCTTGAAAAAACACAAAGTATCGTCACCAAGCTCACCTAAAGTAGAAAAGGCCAAAACACCCAGATCATAACCCAAAGAAGCACACTTGTCCAAATACTTAGTGCGCTTTCTTGAAACTGCCTTAGAAATTGCCTTTCCCGGGACAAATGAGCGCACACCATCACCTGTGAAGGGAGAGACACCAGTGACATCCATACAAACATCCCGGCCATTTTCCCAGTTGAGAACAAGAATATCCGCGGGCCTCAAGTCTATGTCATCATCTGATTGAATACCAAGAGATACTTCCTTACGCGCAGGTATATTAGCAAGTAACAAATGTCAAACAAAACGTCACGAACAAGATCATGTCGAAACTTGCTCCCAACATCTTTAGCACAATGAAGCGCATGGTCTCCGAAGATGTCCAATAAAACAGTTACAATTTGAGCATAGACCATTCTCAGCAAACAAAGGGATACCAAGTCTATAACAGAGCACAGCTCGGAACTGTCTAGGACCGAGGCACTGATTAAGCCCGCTAATAGGTATCGCTAATAAATAATCTTGAGCATGCTTGACACGGTTACACTGCCACAAAATGGAATCTCTTGCAGACATATGAAATTGGTTTGGGATTTGCTTCTTGATTGCATCAAAATAAGTGATTGCCAGGGCGTGCATGGAAGGGGGGGCAGTATCATCAACACAATAAGAAGGAGGTAATCCACATACCTGGATAAAGTTCTGAAGAGCCAACTGATAAGCAGATCATGTGTTTGCTGAGAATAAATTACCAAGGATCATCTTATGCATTGAAGCTGTCTGACTCTGAGAAGCAAGGTAGTAGCAGGCACGAGTATCAACCATGGTATAAATGCCAAGACCACCCTCTTTGATGGGCAATGTGGCTAATCTCTGCTGTAGAGGACCAAAACTAGCGCCATCTCTAGTGATGAGTAATCGTAAATACTTAAGTAAATGGTCATCAAAAAGATCAGTGGCTGGTTGCAAGGCTGCTGGATTGGTAGTAGGCATTGCAAAATATAAACGAGATACACCAGTGCAATTGCAAAGTAATAGCATCTCACTTTGTGGGTCTTTGAGTTTCTTGATCGCCGCCATTAGTTGAACAGTCTTATTCACCCTGGTCAACAACATGTCGCTAATAAAGTTCAAATCTAAACTCACCGGCCTACCCAAAAGTTTAACGCCATTAGAGGGTCTACCAATATCAAGGGGAAAATACCATCAGCCGTGCTTCTGGGATCAATAGAAGGCCAAAAGACTTCCGTTTTCCTCACATTAAGATGCAATTCCCTACTTGACCCTTTGGTTTCTATTATGTTCAAGGCCTTGGCTACCTCCAAAGTATCACCAATAATAGTGCCATCATCTAGGTACCAAGCGTGTAAATCAAGTGTGCAACGTAATAGACTTCACTAGAGGGTGAAGTGTCAACGCAAACAACAAAGGACCGAGGGGGTCACCTTGTTGAACTCCAAGTGCAGACGACAAAAATATTGGTCATAATAGAGCTTAGCAGGACGCAAGTAACAAAATTCTACCCAACGAGAAATACCTGGACAATGTAGGAGAACTTCCTTGATGAGCTGAGTTTTGCTCACCATGTTGAAAGCATTAGAAAAGTCAATAAGCAACATTGACATTTTATCGAAATGCCCTTTCATCTCCGGTAAACAATTTACAGCGTGTAAAATACCCTCCCCTCCAGCAGGCACTCCAACTCCAAACTGGTAGTCGCTTAAGTAAGAAGTCATGTCCTTACCGACCGAGAAGGCAGCTACTTTTGAGACCAATCTTCGCCAAATTGTACCCACAACAATGGGCCGAATACCACTCCCATGTTTAAGTAAAGGATTTAAGGGCGCACTGGCGATGAACTCATCTAGAATCGCAGGACATCTACCAGCCAACCAAAGGTTGACAACCCCTATAATCGAAGCGAGCAAATTATCTGCCACTGCTGCCGCTGCTCCACTCATTACATCAACCAGATTCTCGGCCCGAATACCATTATCTGTTAATAGACGTGCGTCTGTTAATAATAAAATTTTGTTTATGAGATTTCATGAAATTTTTTTATCTTCGAACTTTCAGAAATCTTTGAAAATATACTCACGTTTCAAAGACAGATGCTCGCGCGAGGGAGCAAATATATATATATATATATATATTTCATGAGTTTCACGTTAAATATATATTTATTTTGTAAAATCAATGTTTTGATTTTGAACAACTTTTGAAATTAGACAATTATACATGGTGAAATAATGTCTGTATATGAGTTTTCACAATTGTAGAATGGACGTCTGTTCAATTTTTGAAAAAACAGTGGATGTTCACTCAGTAAAAATTTACGTGGGTTGTTCACGTTTTTATGAAAATCAATTTATGATTTTTGAGCAATTGTTGAAAGCAAACAATTATGTGTGATCAAACAATGTTTTCGTGAATTTTGTGATTCAACAGTGTATGTTCACACAGTAGGAAATCAGTGAGTGTTCACACGGTGAGATTATGTAGATTGCTCACGGTGAAAATTATGTGAATTGTTCACCACTTTGTGGAAAGTCAAGTTATGACTTTAAATTATGTACTTTGCTCGTCTTTGCAGGTTTGAAGGAGCGAGCAAGTTTTCGAAGTCTTGCTTTATAGTCACTACATCTAGTGAAATTGTAAACAGGTAAGAGTTGGAGTTTTACCATTTTTGTTGCGTGTTTTTTATTGGTATATCCATGACTCCATGTCTTTCGCCTCAAATAGTGGTGACTTCCAGTTACAACCACCCTTCTGGCTCTTCCGGGGAACGCTCCAGAAATATCAAGTCAAAGATGAAGAAATCTGCAGATGTTCATGCTAAGGTGAATCAACCTTTCAGAGATGTTGGAAAGCTGATACATGGTGTCTCTTGATCATCTTAGAGTAGTTTGTGCTAAGATGTATGCTTTCTTGGTCTTTGCAAATGAAGAGGGAAAGCAGAGACGTGACGAAATATCACAGAAGAAAAGAGTTGAAGATGAAAAGCTCATATCTCATCAGCAGAAGCACCGGCGACTTGCGAGTGAGACTATCGGCTGGAGATGAAGTTCAGCCCTGCGTTGATGGTGTAGTTCCTGATTCAGATGTGGATGAATGAAGAATTTCGTCATAATTCGTCATCAGAAAATTCAGAAGTTAGGTCTTCATTGAAAATGTTGTAGAATCTTCATACGATGTCCGTTTTTGATGATCTACCCATGTTTCTTCATCCTCAGAAAATTTCCAAAATTTTTCAAAGAATATTTTCGGCTTTTGAGCATGTTTAAGGGTCGTAATTGAGGAAACCGTAAACTTCCAGGAGGTTTTCAGGAAATTTTCAGCTGTCATGCAGTCTAAAGTTTTGGCCACATCTTTTTGCTCGTTTATCTAATTGATGTGAATTTTGGATATGTTGTAGAGCACATCCACGAAGAGAATGGTACATGACCCATCCCTAGATTCTTCACCGATTTCTCCCAGCTTACTACTTTGTGCGGGACAGTGTAAAATCATCTCAGACGAGCTTGATGTAAAACACTCATGGTGTGTCTTTGGACCATTCGCTTGTGTCTAGAACGGTTGGTGAAGGATTTTAATGCCATTGATTCACTTGAGATCGGGACCCCTTGATTGATACATGGGCATGGTGCTTGCAGTGCCATCTTGTTTCTGTCAGTCGTAGAAACATCACTTCTGAAACCCTGGTCACGGGACTATAAATGAGGTTGCTCTCAAGAGGGGATGATGTAATAACCATGGTTGCATGTCCCGGTGGAATTCCTTTTACGATGAATGATTAGCACTTGAGAGCCCGGCGCCACGAGTCTTGGACTATGAAATTGATCGTCATGATCAGTGGACCGTCAGTCCCCAGTATTTTGTTAAATCTCTCCTTTTCGTTTTCCCTTCTTCTGGAAAGACCTAGATAGAGGAACCAGGTAGAAAAATTGATGTAAAGACCTAGGTGGTCGAATTTGGAGGTACCTTGATGAAGGACTTAGTGGAAAGACCTGGTGGACACCGATCGACTGTGGAAGTTATGAATCCGTCTAAGAATTGTTGCTTGCATGTTGTATGCTCTGGAAGCTGTAGGAACCTCATACGAAGTCAAAATTCGATGCTTGACCCCAAATTTTGAAGCTAAGAGACTGAGGAATCATATGCAAAAAGAATCCTTCAGTTTGGAGATGTCTAGGGCAGTCAATGACGCATGCACATTCATAACTTGTAATCCCATACAAATTTTCAGATTTCATAAACATGAGTGTGGAAGCCATATCTTTCTGCTCGTATGTCCGATTGATGTGCCCTTTTTTTGTTGTATAAGATACATAGACGAACATCTTTCGTTGAGGAAACATTGTCCCATTCCTCACCCATTGGTACGTTTTTGTAAACCCATGGCCCGAAGTGTGTTGTATCCCATTTGCAGAGGTAATGAGAACATCTTGTAGAAGACTTTGGCTTGTCCCCGTCCGTCGTGCAATCTTTGGAAGACTTTCAAAGTTAACATGTTTTCACGTCTACACATTTTGATATAAATCATTAGTGCTTGGATAAGTATGATCCATCGAGTAACACTTCCAGACTTAGGATGTAGAAAACGGACAGTTGATGAAGCGGGATGTTGCTCATAAGATCGTTGTAGATGCTGAGATCACGAATGATTACGCTCCATAGATCCTTGTTGATGCTGAGATCATGGATGGTGTTCCTTTAGAGATTATTGTTGATGCTGATACCATGGTTGAAGTTGCTCCAAAGACCGAAAAGGCTAGAACCATGATTATCAACATAATCTTTGCTCCTCCATCCAGTGAGCCTTTACATTCACGAACTAGTTGGTGGGTTGAGCATTCCTAAGATGAAGGTGTACTGGGAGTTCAACCCAAATTCTCTGTATGACTTTACTGTGAACTGGCTTCGTTGGTGAATCGACTTGCGGCAGATAGCAGCAACGGTCTTCATTCTGGATGTGATCGGTGAAGAGAGGAAGTTCCTCAGTCATGCAGGGGTTTGTGATGTAGAGAGGTCCTGTTTGATGACGTTTCATGGAATCACATCAGGTTGCAATGACTTATTATGTGGATAACATTTATTCAAATATATTGAATTGATCTTTCCAATAAGATCAAGTCCTCAGTGCATCTCTCATTCGCTTAACAGAGTTGAAGGAGTTTGTGCCATCCATGGATGAATGATGTTGCATCTGTTTCAGAAGTCTTATCATGGGATAATGAAGACTTATCGATTGTAGTTCAGTTACACTTTGATCATGCTGGTGTTGAATCAGTATGTCATCGTCGAGATATTTGTGTTGAAGCCAGATGCGCCATTATTGAAGGTGTACTCTTTGATTGGGATTACAATTTGAAGGCTTCTTAGATGCTTGAGTGTTGAAGCGTCATATCCTTTGAGCATGTCTTAGGTTTGATCATCTCGGCCCTAACTATTCTGTTGATTTAGCATTCCTTTCGTTGCGGTAGTGGGATTCAACACTTGTGCAGACATCAGAGCTTTATGATTTTGTGGCACACATGAACACTCCTGCAAGGCTATAGAGAAACGCCCAAAGTGTTCTTTGCCATTTTTGGAAATCATCTCAGTAATGAATGTCTCAGTGCTCGATTTGGAGAAATGTCATATTCAACCACTTGGTAAAATACTAATGCGGTGAAGCTACCATTCGTCTTACAATAGCATAGGTGCTAGCAGAATTGAGTCTCCATGCTAGGATAACATGTGAGTAAATAAATGACATAGACATGGAATGAATGAGACTTGCATGAGTGCGAAACCTCTTAATGAATGTCTATGCATCTTTTTGCAGGTTCTTTCTTCAACCTCGTCAAAGCTCGAAATTCCTCCAAGTGCTCTAATGATGGAATGCCCGCCAAATCTTCTGGATCAGAACTTTCTTCGGAGAGATGTGCAACCAAAGGCGCTTTGCCAGTATCCATCTTTTAAGTGTGAATCCACGCTCGTCTGAAGACCATACCATATCCCGAATCTTCCTGATTATGTGAAATTTGGTTTTTGTCCAGGTTGAACTTATGTTCACTTTGAGGGTGATGTAGCCATAAGTATTTCCGAGCGTTCCTTCAAGGTCTCTAATTGATATTGGATCACTAGTAGCTTCTTGTCGAGTGATGCCTGCGGATCTGAGGGTTTTCATGGAATAATGTTGATAGTGGTGCCAGCATCGATCAACGTTCTTCTGAATTCATTTCCTCTGAGATGGACTGTGGTAAGCAGTCCCCAGTCGTGCATCTCCTTGTATGTGGATGAAGGTTCAAGGAGTATTTCCAGGATGGACAGACGTCTGACACAATGTAATTCGGTGTTGTGAACATGTCTTTCCTTTGTGCCTTAGACAGATAGAGCAATTTCACAGATATGCTCGATCAACGATTGAACTGCTTCTTTGACTGGTTGTTCAGAGAGCGTAAAGGTTCTAATTGGGAGAGGATTCTTGTGTACTCCTTCAGTCCCCAGTTCCCCTGAGTCGGCTTTTTCTTTGAATATGCGCTTCAAAGTTCTGCAATCACTTGTCGAATGACTGACATACCTATGAAAGCGGCAGTAGTGTGGATTTTCCACTTCCTCCTTTGTCGGCTCTCTCCTGACGAGAAGTAATTTGATCGCACCATCTTGGATCCAGACTTCCAATAACTCGATCACCTCTTCAATGGGGAAAGGAAAGTCTGGTTCTTCCTGGTCATTCTGCTGACGTCGAGCTGGTGCTTGTGCATTTCGAGTTTGATTGTCCTTCCTTGGTGCCTTTGTAGGATGAGACGTTGGAGGAACGTTCTTAGGTTGTTGTGCCTCAGCTTTCCTTTTGCTTCCTTCAACAACATTCATGGAAGGTTGAACATTGTACTGTTTGTTAATCAGGCGCCTGGCACTGCTTCGAGTGTCTCATGGCTGCTCGACTTTTGCAGCTTTTGTTCTTTCCAATAGGGCTGGAGCAGTAGTTGCTGATCGCTTGGCCGCTTCGTGAAGTTCTGAGAAAGTTTGAAACCGGAGATTTTCTAACAAGGCTCTGTAGACCGGGATCATTCCATTGATGCACAAGTCCACCATTTGTTGCTCAGTGACATTTGGATCATGACAATCCAAAGCCTGAATTCTGAATTTCTTCACATAGTCGTTCGGATGCTCAGTATTTTTCTGAGACATTCTTCCTAAATCAGAGAGAGTAATCTGCTCCGAGACGAAGAAGTATTTTCGGTAGAAAGTATTAACCATTTCTCCCCAGCTAGTGATGCTCCCTGGTGTAATGTTATTGTACCAAGTATATGCTCGGCCCGTCAGAGATTTCGAGAATTCCTTCAGACAAACGACATGGTTGTGTTCGTGCTCTCCTAGTGCCTCTAGGAATCGAGAGACGTGTTCTCGAGCATTCCCTGTACCATTTTGAAGTCTGAACGTTGGAGAAGTATAACCTTTCAGGAGAGGGATCTTTTGTGTAGCAGCAGGATATGGAGGTTGATGACGATGGACAGATGGCGACTTGTCTTTTCCTCGAGCCTCCATGAAGCGTTCCAGATCTTCACGAGTGATGAAACCTGCAGACTCCTTCTTCGGTGGATTTTCTGCAGCTTTGCATGCTTCATCATCATCTACCACATGGATTGGTGAAACTTCAGAGTCTGTTTCTTTGGATTTTACTTTCTCCTTCTATGACTGACGTCGAGGATGAGCTTGTTCAAGTGACAACTTGTCTGTGAGGTCCTTGAGATGAGCACATAGTTCCTTCTGTGTTGTTGCCATCTCTAGTTGATTCTTAGCGAGTATTTCCTGAATCTTCATTAGATCGGTTATGGTGGGCGGATTTTCTCTAACTTCCTCGGGAGACCGGCCGAAGAGAGGATGGTTGTTGTTGGTTTAAGGAGGAGTGGTACCGCCAGTACCGTTGTTGGAAGCGGGAGTAGTTTCTGGGGTACCATCGTTGTTGCTAGAGCTGGCGTTGTTTGTGTTAGGATTTGTAACTGAACCTGACCTAAGATCAACCATTTTGTTAAAATGTGACATTGCAACCAAGAGATTAATCTCCCACTGTGGTCGTCAATCTGTAGATGGGGAAAAACGATTTGCTGGTTTTTTAGGGAAGTGAAGAGATGACGGTTTGAGGGAGACTTCTCAACCGAGCAAACTGCTTAACCTCACACAGATGCATTGCACGGGAGTGCTTTGAGTTCGAGAGATCAATCTGTAGGACTCTGGCCTAAACCAAGTCAATGGCCGTTCCAGAGTCAATTCAGTCACAAAGAGGGAGATCAATGATGATCAAGGATTGTGGATGTGTTGAAGGTTTCTTCAAATAGGTGTAAATAAGTTTGATCAGAGAACTTGTGTGTAGACGATTGAACATTTTTTCAGTCATCAATTCAAAACTTATTTATATTGTCAGAATAGTAAACACCTTGATCCCAGTAAGTGTGACGGTTTCTTGAGTGAAAGAGTGGGAAAGTGGGAGATCGTGGTAAAATCAGTTCCATGTCATGAAGAGACTTGGTTGATGGTCCACCCACTACTTTGCTAACTCCCTCAACCGCTTGCACGACTTACTCATGTTTCTCATCGTGGATGAACACACGTGTTGTAGGCCGCCAGACCAAAACCCAAACTGATATCCCCATGTGACGTGATTGATGTCTCACGAACGTGGAGTCTGCAAAGCTGATGTGTATTTGATTAGTCAGTCGTTGATTTATCAGACAGTGAGTCTAAGTTTTGTTAAATCGAGCATGTGTGACGAATGCTCAATGATTCATGGATAAGATATTGCTCGTTTGAAAAAATATTGTAAATTCGAGCAACTGAGCAAGTATTGCTCGATTCGACGAATTACTGAATATTGATAGTTGGATCAATATTCGAGAAACTGAGCAAGTATTGCTCAATTTTGATAAATTACTGAATATTGATAGTTGGATCAATATTCGAGCAACTGAGCAAGTATTGCTCAATTCGACAAATTATTTATTGGTGACAAAACCCAATAAAATATTAATTAAAATATTGGTAGACTACCAAATATTATATAATTAATCCAGATGTTGATTCCTGGATCAACATAAATTTATTAGTGTTTGAACTTGCTCAGAATGATGATTTGTGGAGCGTTTGTTCGAAACCCTAATTTTTGATCAATTGTTCGTCAATTGATGAATTGCTGAAAATAGGTCATGAGTGAGGAGGGACCGACCACATGGGATGATGGACGACCATGTGGTGCCCAAGTGCTCGAGTGACCGTGCACCAGGGTCCTTAGTTGACCGGTTGGTGAAAGAATGATCAAATGCTGGTGTTGATCATTTATTAAAATAATGCTCGTGCGAGCGTTTGGTGATAAAACCTAATTATGGAGAAGTGAGGGACCGACCAAGGGAGCATAGGACCGTCCCTTGGTGGTGTGGGACCAGCTGACGGTCAATTGAGCAAATTCCAAATTGGTTGGAAAGAGTTTGGACCCAATATGAGCAATTGAGCAAATTAGGTCAAAATCATGAAGATGTGTGGGACCGGCTCCTTGCAAGCCTTAGGGCCGGCCTTGGTCGGTCAAGGAAGCATGCCCGTGTCACCATAATGTCCGTGTCTCAGTCCTGAGAGTCTCGATATTTTCTGGTACGCGTTTGAGCAATATCTTGGATTTTCAGAAGAGTTTGATCTTTGACTGAAATTCTTGATTTTGCTCGAATGAGCAAGTAGGACTTTGCTCGTTCGATCAAAATTTTGAAAATATTAAAATAATAATATTTTATTATTTTTCGTGATTAGCCAAGTCGGTCATGTGACCATATGACTTTTTGGCTTTTTCATGGTTTGAGCAATATTTTAGAAAATATGAAGAAACCATGAGGGAAATAACAATTATGGAAACAAGGGATTGTAAGGTGTGGGACCGAACACGGCTAGGGCATGGCCGTCCGGCTAGGTAGCCTGGTCCCGCAACACCTTTCTCTATTTTTATTATTTTTCATGAAACCGTGAAAATATGGAGAAACCGTGAGTTTTGCTCAAACAAGGAAAGTTGCTCGAATGAAGGAATTTTCATGAGTTCATGAAAATAAAAAAATAATAAAAAATAAAGGGAAGAGGCGTGGGGGACCGGCCGGTGGGCTTGGTCCCCTAGGCGCCTCTTTTATTATTTTAATATTATTTCCTCTCTCCTATTTTGTGTAGGATTCCTCATTTGTCCATATTTTTGAATGCTCGTTCGTGCATTTGGGTGCTCGTTCGTGCATCATTGTTGAGTACACTTGCACCATTTTATTTGGGCTTACTCGGTGATAGTCCAGATGCCTGATTGTAATTATTACTAATTCATGAAATTCAGCGGAGAATGATTCATGAAATGGAGTGATAATTATAAATTGTGCATCTATTACTAATCCATGAAATCCATTCGGGGAATTCATGGAACGGAGTAACGAGATAAATTGGTTATCTATTACTAATCCATGGAATCAGTCGGGGATCAGCCATGGAACGGAGTAATGAGATATAATAGATTATTTTCTAGGAATTCAGTGGCGAATGTCACGGTAGAATTAATCTATTGTAGAATCGAGATATGAGATAGTTGAAGCATCATACTCGTTCTGAAAGGTGCATAGTCAGGGAATAACATGCAGCGTTGTTAACGTCCTGAAGGCGTTTAGCCCCCTCAACAAACAATTATGTATGAGAGCCGCCTGAATCTATACACAATATCTCTACATAGTCAGGGAACAACGAGTGTCGCCGACGTCCTGAAGGCGTTAAGCCCTCTCAACAAACAATTATGTAGGAGGACCGCCCAATGGTTCTTCTATGTAGATGGGGGTCTCTCTATGTAGTCAGGAAACAACGAGTATCGCCGACGTCATGAAGACGTTAAGCCCTCTCAACAAACAATTATGTAGGAGGACCGCCCAATCATGTTATTCTACATAGAGGGCACGATGAAATGCATAGCATCGAACACTCAGATAGTGGGAGGCCTTTTGAGAATCATATTCATCATAGCTCTGAGAGGAATACCCACTCAGTCAGAGTTCGTGAAACGGTTCACGGATCATAAAATATGAATCGTCACATGCGTTCTTGAAGCCGGGTCAGAAACATGTAGTATCATGATTTTACGATTTTAACCTTTGTCGAAAATCCACCATCAACAACGACTTATGTCTCAATATATGAGATAGAGTAGAAAATAGACTTTCCAAGTGATAGATGAGTTTCAATCTCCACATACCTTTTGTCGATGAAGTTCCACAAGCTCCCCTTTGTAGTTCTTCGTCTTCAAATGATGAACGTCGTGAAAACTAAGCTCAACTACACAATCTATGTCCTAGTCCGATAGGCTAGAAATCAAGACTTATAGTTTTGATCACTAACATTGACAAACATGCTTGAGATAACAACGCATGCGAGTTCGATCGAGCAGTTCTCTAACAGGTTGGTTGAGAACCACTTTGAAATATTATATGATGTCCACCCATTATTCAACCTATTGAAAAGCAGCATTATCAACTCCATTTCTAATTATTCCATGTTAGTACAATTTGCAAGCATCCCCCTAGCTTCAATGATATTTCCTGTAAAATTACATAAAGTTAGTCCAACTCCAGAATTGGATATATGATCCAACTCAAGCATAAATAAAACTACATTGATCCTGACAACCATGAATCCTATACTCTCTTCAGGTTGATGATTAATAACTATCAAAGCTTCATCATTCATACGGTTGTATACAAATACTGCATTAAGTTATAATAATCAGACTTATTCACACTTATAAAACAATTTATGTACTTCACTATGTTCCTTGCTGTTTCAGAAATATTTTGTTTCCATTCCTAAAAAACCATATGGTATTTATCTTTCCTTATGTGGTAAGTTATTATGCCACAAAACATTTGGAATTCCATGGCATAACATCCTCTATTAGGATGATCAAACCAGGAATTCAACCATTCGTAGAAAGCTTTAGTACCGTTAGTTACATATATTGCCCATATCAAAATTTAAATGCATCCATACATGAGTGGCAAAGTTGCACTGAAGAAAAAAAATAAGCGCAAGATTCTTCACCTTCATTACACAAGGTACAAGTAGTGTTAATATTTGGGATTATGGCAGCAACTCTCATACTATTGGGAAGTATAGAGTGCGCTGCTTTCCATATAAAAGTTCTGATAGAAGGGGTAATCTTCATCTTCCATTCTACTCCAGTCAATAGTAGTAACACTATTTGAAATAATGTGAGTAGAAAGAGAATTTACAAAGAAAGTGCCTTTATCATTTAGGGCCCAACGGGGCACATCATCCAGCCCATTTGTTGGAATGTGGATCTTCATAATAATTAATATTAATGGTTTGTTTATCAAAACAAATAATTAGTTTTGCATAATCCCAAGTTTTGTTACTAGTAAAGGGTTGACTGACCTTTGTTATGCTATCAGTACCATACAAAGGCTTACTGATTAGAGGTTTTGTATTATGAATCCAAAAATCTTCCTAAACGTCAATATTGTCCCCATTATCTATCTCCCATTTTTTTTTTAATAAGAATTATACCAGATAACATACCTTTCTAGATCCAACTTGTTAGAGCACTACTCGATTGAAAACACCAAACGTTGGTATGTCAAGGTTGGTTGTCATATTTTAGTATCAAAACTCATAAATCTCTTGATTAAATTACTAAAGTCAACTTCGTTAGGTTAGACTAGGAAGTCTAGAAATATTGAGAC
This sequence comes from Papaver armeniacum, assembly GCA_023531295.1. NCBI lineage: Eukaryota > Viridiplantae > Streptophyta > Magnoliopsida > Ranunculales > Papaveraceae > Papaver > Papaver armeniacum. Next base: position 16,078 of record JAJJWW010005174.1, on the reverse strand, counting down.
ATACAAGTATTACTCTGAAGACCTGAAGACCTGAAGAATCCGAAGACAAAACGACATCAACGAAGACATCATCCTTCCACTTGAGGTTAGTAATACATGACTTGACTTGTTTTCATTTATATATCGTAAGCTTTCAAGTCGTTTTTGATTGTAAACATAACTTTCAAAGTTATATACATGAAACTCTAGTATTAGAGACTTGATCATCTTATTATGATCAAAGTTTCAAGGAAGAATATATCAGTAGTTGTAAATGCTTTATATTGATATATTATATTGCGAAGTATAATTCTTGTCTTTTGAACTTCGTAATTGCGACATCAACATAATCTTGTAACTCATTACTAGACTGTCTAGTGAACATAAGTTTGATTTCATGCCTAGAAAACTATGTTTAATTACATGAGTTTAAGGAAGTAGACTTACGAACTTGTTTCGTAGTTGAAATAAATCAAGAGGATTAAAGGTCTGGTTTTCATTGAAGATCTTAAGGATGGACCTATCCTACCCTATCTAAGGAATCAAGGTACAACCGATCCTAACTTATTTTAGGAATCAAGTAGAACCGATCCTTACCTATATTGGGAGTCAAGGTAAAACCGATCCTAACCTACATTGGGAGTCAAGGTAGAACCGGTACCAATAAGCAAAACCGATTTCATTTAGTCATGTACACTTTAGGTTTTGTGTGATTTGGAAATTGAGTTTGCAAAATAAGAAAGTTCAAGATGTCGACATAATGAGTAATTTGAACATGAGCTGAAATCTTATTTATTAATTATTCAAACATATTCCTTGATACTCAAGGTGAGATCTCCCAAACCGAAATGTTTGAGAATCTTTTGAGATTTTCGAATGTATATATTTTTGTTTTACCATCATACAAAACATATATCTAGAAAGATATGTTGGTTAAGTTCTAGATAATATTGAGTTGTCCAAGAGAAATTTCGGTTGTACAGTTGGATATTAGTTAGAATTAGACAAAACCAAATTTTAAGGGCTTTATTGTATATCTTAAGAATATTTTCGGTTATGAAAATTCCTTGGTATCCAAACTACCTTGGTCTATAAATAGTGAAGTTTTTTCTTCTTACAAACTTATCCTAAGGCAGGCACTTCGTTTCGTAGTCACTGTTGTAGCCGAATAATAGTATTACTTGTAATAGTATCTTGGAGAGGAAAGTAACCTAATTAGGCGAAATCTCTTAAGTCCGCTAGTTTAAAGACTTATTTGGTCAAGAAGCGTCTACTAGTACCTTTGGTGGGAAATTAGAATTGCATGGTTCTTTTAGCTTTTCGATTATTGATTTAATTGACTAGCGGTTGTTAACTCTTGATTGCATCTAGTTTGATTATTCTTGAGAGCCTTCTCTTCTGACATAAGGTCTCTCAAACTAGATCAAGAGATTGGCGGTAGTTCAGATATGATTTTAGATCTGACGTTGACTTATGATCATCCATTGTTAACAGACTCCGTTTTGTGCGTGATCGATCATAAGTTGGAATCAAGCTTGTTATTGTGCAAGTACATATGACTATTGAAGATTTGAAGACAAGATGATTTTCTTATTGGTTTCGTATCATTGTGGTTTGCTTCGTGCACAAACTTGATCGGCAGGGATATGACTAGATCTATTTTTTCTTTTAATAGACTTGTTATTGCTAGTCATATTTAGATCGACAAGCTAGCATTTGGTTGTACTCTTCGGTATTCTAATCTGGTAGTGTTGTTTGACTTGGTCTGGTTAACTTGTTAATCCAGATCTTAGAAGATCTAAGCCCGACAAAGGAGTTTAATTGATTTTAAACAGAAAAGCCTTTGTCACGCTCAACATAAATGTCACTGATTAACTTCCTGAGATACGAGAGTGGTTACCAAACAGATTAGTCATTTACTATTTAGAAGACGATCGAAAGGGTTGAGTGCTTAAAATTTTCGGAGAGGCTGAAACAACTTAAGATAATGGACTTTATCTTAGGATTCACCTGCATTGGCCAGATTGGTTGTTGGCGCAGGAATACTGAGGAAACTATGTAACCATGAGTAGTTTACTTGGTCTCAACCATACGAAGTTGGTAGTGTCTTTGTCTAACGACTTAATTTTGAGAGTATTCAAAACTGCACTAGGTCCCACGATTTTTCTGTATTTGCAGTTTCCTCGTTAACAAAATCTTGTTGTGTGCTTTTACTTTACTTTCCGCATTATACTTTTTCTAAGTTATAATTGAAGTAATTGCACTTGTATGTTAATCCCAAACACTTGTGTTGATCACTATAGTTTTAGGTTCGGTTTCGAACTAGTAATTATATACCAACTGTATACCATGTGATTACTATCTTATTTACAGTCTATTTTTATATTATATCACGCAAGGTATCGGACTTATAAATTAATATCAAAAATATTGTGGTGTACTTAGTACCCTCGTCATTTCACAACCGTCTCCATGTTTTGGTTTTGTTTTAATATGAAGAATGTAAAATTTAGGGTAATACTTAACCTTAAGAATGTCAATACATAGAGAATCAAGATTTTCCTTGAGTCTCTGACCCCTCTTGGCCATCATGGATAAATTAAAATTCTTTATGTTTTGAAATTCTAAACCTCCTTCTTCAAGAGATTTGCATACAAAATCCCAAACTTTCAAGTAAACTCATTTATTTTCGTTTTATGTAGACTTTTTTCATTCTTGCCCCACCAATAAAACCTCTAAAGTTTAGTAAGAATAATGCAAATTTTAACAGGAATTTTAAAATAATTCATTTGATACACACAAAGAAAGGAAGAAACATTCTTAATCATAACATACTTCCCAGCATTGTTGAGTTGAGAACATTTCCAACTAAGAAGTCCATTTTTCATTCTATCAACCATGGGTTCTAAAATTTATCTTAGACCTATTAGTAAACAAGGGAAATCCTAGAGACTTATCATTAACATGAATAACATTAACACCCAAAATATGCTTAACATTATTTAAATAGTTGGACAGGTTTTAAGACTAAAGAAAACCCGAAATTTATTCAGATTGATTAACTGACCATAGGAAGATCCAAAGTCCTTGAACAACTTAACAAGACTATAAGAAGTTTTAAAATTAGCATCACATGACACAAACAAATCATCAATAAAAAGTAAATTACTAACAGAAGGAGCATGTTGTGTTATTTTTATTCTTCTAATCAGGACAATGTTTTCAGCATGCAAGATTGTTCTAGATAGGGCTTCCATACAAAACACAAAAAGATATGGGGATATTGGGTCTTCTTGTCTCCATATATCCTTTTATAGATTTGAATAAATCAGTTGGTAAACCACCAATAAGGACGGGAAGAGTAGTTATTGAAATACATTGGTGTACAAGGTTGCACCATTTCTCATTAAAGCCAAGATTTATCATAATTTGTATTCAAAAATTCCATTCTATCCTATTAAAAGCCTTAGTCATAATTTCGCATTAATTTATTTTTCCATTTATTTTTCTTTCTCATTTTATGAATATATGTTCATGGGAAATGGTTATGTTCAGAAATCTCCTTCCAGGGATGAAAGCAGAATGAAAAGTTTTATTTAGAAGACCTTTCATTCTACTCCGGTAACCGATAACCGAAGCCCTTTAGTCCCGAGAAAGTCAGGGTAGGCTAGAGATATTATCTCGTAAAGATCTTATCTCATAAAAATATGGCTAAGTTTCTACTTCGTCTCGCCTGCCTAAGCAACCTGTACAGAGACAATATCCAATCCTTGGCACATGCTGCGCCGCGTTCATTTTGGTATAGAGGATATAGTAGTCGCCACCTCAATGGGATTACGCGATCGCAACCATTAGGGTGGGTATAACCCCATACCTTCCCGGCTGCAGGTCTATAGGGATGAGTCCCCCCTTCCATAATCATGCTGCTTGCATAACTACAGGGGGTAGTCCCCCCCCTTCACAATATGCCAAGGTAGTTTCACGTGTTCACAATTTCGAGGGAAAATAAACGATACCTTCTCGATAAATAAGCATAGGAACCAAACGGGTCTTCTCGAAGACGAACATGGGAAGATGCTGAAAATGTAATCGGGCTTACCGTTCTCCACGCGGAGCGGAGATCCAGCAAGCATATAAGAACCAAACACCACTCAGACGCCAACACGTATTGACCATCAAGCAACATCTGTCTCTAGTAAGACTTGCCCGCCAGGCCATTTAGGGAAGGTGAGCACGAGCACCATAGAAAAGTTGTTCCATACGGACACGTTGTGCGTGAAATATCTATCTTACCAATGATAGGAAAGATTAAGAAACAAACGGGGGACACCATCGATACCTTCTCGATAAGCAGGCAACACATGAACCAAATTGGGACACAGGGCAGACCTGAAGAGGTAATCGGTCTTGTCGTTCACCGCTAGGGGCGAGGAGTCAACAAGCATACGGGAACCAAACACCACTCATCCGCCAACACGTATTGTCTATCGTGCAACAACCGTCTCGGAAAGAACCAACAACTCATGTCATAGAGGACAAGAGAAGTACGAGCTCCCAAGATAGATCGTTCCGATTCGATACGCTGTGCGTGAACATGTTGTAGTAAACGGGGCCAGCTCAATCCAAGTACAAAAATCCTACCTCTTTCACGTGAATCGTTGCTCTCCACTTTTGTCTATCCAATGCATCTTCCTCCGAAAGATTTCACTTCTTCAAGTCACACTTCACCGATTCGTCACACGTAAGTTTCGACCGGATTCTACGTTTCATCCTACCCTCTGCGCGCAAGATGCAGCCTACGTGAACCGGAGCATCAGGAGGTCTTCGTCGTATGTGTTCAAACCAGCGCAACCGATGTTGGGTGAGCAACTCCTTGATTGGTGCTACTTCCAGGTTCTTGCATACGTATTCATTCCTGATATGATCGTGCCTTGTATGTCCGTATGCCCATCTCAGATTACGCAGCTCTGTTGTACTCAGTTGTCTGACGTCCCGGTCTTTCGTCGCCCAGCATTCCGCGCCATAAAGCATCACGGGTCAAATCGCCGTCTTGTAGAACTTCCCTTTCAACTTTAGAGGGATTTTCCCGTCGCACATGACAGCCGATGCTAATTTCCATTTTGCCCAACCTGCTTGGGTCTGATGCCGAATGTCCTCTTCAATCCCACCATCACTTTGGATTATCGATCCTAGATACTTAAAGGAATCCTTTTTAGGTACTAGTTGTCCGTCGAGCAAAACATATCCAACGTCCGGTCTGGAGTCGCTAAAGTCGCACCTTAGGTATTCAGTCTTGGTCCTACTAAGTATGAATCCCTTTGAGTCAAGAGTTTGTCGCCAGTACTCAAGCTTCTCCTCCACATCTAATTTGGACTCTCCAATCAGCGCCACATTATCAGCAAAAAGCATACACCATGGGATGTCGTATGTCCCTCGTTACTTGATCCATTACTAGAGAAAATAAATAAGGACTCAAGGCTGATCCTTGGTGTAGCCCGATCTTAATCGGAAAGTCGCTCGATACTCCGTCGCAAGTCCGAACGCCAGTAACAACTCCCTGGTACATATCCTTGATTAAGTTTATGTACTTCGGTGGTACCCTCTTCTTCTCCAACATCCACCACATCACATCACAGATAACTCTGTCATAAGCTTTCCCGAGATCAATGAACACCATGTGCAGGTCCAGCATTTGTTCCCGGTATCTTTCCATAAGTTATCTTATTAAGAAAATTGCCTCCATTGTCGATCTTCCGGGCATAAAGCCAAACTGATTTTTCGTTACACACGTTTCCTTTCGAAGACGCCGATCGATGATCCTAGTTGTAGTTTGCACAATTCTTAAGGCAAGGAGGAGAGAGGAGAATTTTTAAGTAGTTTTTACAATTATATCCTTATGGGTAATTTTTAGTAAAATTTAGAAATGATTTATCTCTCAAACTGTGCAACGGATATTTGTAAACTTTATATCATTGGGAAGCATTTTAAAACACATACATAACGAATATAAACATGATATCAAATTATACATATTTTTTATACTAATAAATCAATTAAAAGGGTAATCTTAGAAATATTACATTGTTTTATGATATAATAGGTCATCTATTTTGGGACAAAATTTAAAACCAACTAGGTCATATAATTTGGGACGGAGGGAGTATTAGTTACTAATTTTGACACGATCCTATAAGAATTGTTGTCCAAAGCAATCGGTAATTCAACAAAGGTAGTGGAGTTCAAAATCTTAGGTATAAGATAAATAAAAGATGCACACATTTCTTTAGAGATGTGGCCACTTTCAAAGAAAATTTGAGTCATTTATGTTAAATCAGGCCCTATAATATCCCAATTTTGTTGAAAGAATAAAGGGGGAAAACCATCGGGGCCTGGGTTTTTATTATGTTCCATCGAAAACGAAGTTTTCCTAATCTCAATCATGGTTGGGGTACTACAGAGCATTTTATTATCAAACATAGTGATGCAAGCAAGAAATAAGGTCAATCATGTTTTGATCAATACAAGAGTTAACAATGGTAGTTATGTTATGGAAATAACCAATAATACAAGAAGCAATTTCAGTCTCACTGTTTAACCAAATATTATTGTCATTTTTTATAGTTTTTATTCTATTTCTTCCAAATATCCGCTTAGCTCTACCATGGAAATATCGATCTAGTGTTTCTATCATCCAAAGCTATATTCTGGTCCCTATTTTTTTCTTTCCAAAAAAAACTATTCTATATTATATCAAAGTGTAAGGTTATTCCTTAGGGAAGCAAGGTGATGCGACTTATTGGTGTAGTTTTTCCTACTATTAATCCTATTTAGCTCATTTTTTTATATTTTATATGTTCATGCTTATGTGACCAAAAGACTTGTTGTTCCGCCTTCCATATAAGCACTTAACACTAGCAAGTTTTTAGTTAGAGTAAAGGTGATGCTAAATATCAGTGTTCCAACAATCATGGATTAGGTTTACATTCTTCATGTTTCATCCAGTCACCAAACTACTTAAAAGGGTGTCACCATCATTCCAAATGTGATGAGTATGGAGATAAATTGGAACATGGTCTGAGGCCAAAGGCCCCAGATATCTAATGCGAGAATTTGGGAAACTAGTACATACTGGTACTGGTTTATTCAAAAAGTGAAAAGTGCACGTTTGTGTTTTGTCCTTAGAAGGCTCCTATTTAGCACGCAAATGGACCCACGATGAAAGAATATGAACTGGTTATAACGCGAAATCATCCATGTAGCTATGCATATAGTAACCGGATTCAATAGACAGATAAAAGAAAATCAAAATTCTCCTTTAAGTTTTTTTTTTAAATACCGATGAAAATTTTAGTGCTAACGAATTTCGAACCCGATCATTTATGTTATCACCCAAAGATTTTACCACCGTACTATAATATTAAGAGCTTTTAATAGTCTTTTTAGTTTAGAGAGCGCGTAAGACGCCATAGACGAAAAACACAAAATCTGATTCTTTTTTCTCTGAACTAAAAAAATTGCACATTTAGACTTTACATCCGAAAATACTAAATACGTTTACATCCAATTCGTTCATCCTCTTATATGCGGATAAAACGATGTATTGTACATGAATGGAAAATAGCTCGGACTTAGTGATGAAAATCATACATTCTAGAGTTGCTTGTTCTCTTATTACCATTTTAGGTGCACATGTGCAATAAATTGGGCTTGGCTAAACTAGTTTGAAACGTTGTTCCCGGTTCTTCAAGATAAATGGCTAGTGGATAAGGCCGGTTTTTATGATCAATAGATTTTCCAATTTTGCACCCACTATGGATCTGGCAAAGTGGCAAACATAGTAGCCTAAGTCAAAAATTTACCACTTAGCCCATCGAGGTATAGTCTCGACCGCTCGGTAGAGGCTACATTGTGCGATCAAGTTTATGTCGCCAACGACATATGGTCTTGCTCACTTAGATCATTTAGTGTTTTCTCATCTGAAAAATGTATACAATCCTCTACAAATATTCAATCTCTCATACAATTCAACTCGCACACCTCTCATTTGAAATGGCTCGCGCTTGCTACACTTGAGAGAAAGATGTTGGTCTATTCACATTTAACTATCAGTTGCAAGTGATAAAGGTATGAATCTTGCCAGTTTTATTAATTTATGGGACAATATGTTTCTAATATTTATGGCGTTAGCCGGTAATGAAAATTCAGGAACTAAAAAGGACCTTGAAGTTGGATTTTTCATCACTAAGGATCATGTGAGAAATTATACGAAATTTGTGGATGGTTTACCAAGATCATCTTAGATTGTCCAACGAAGAACGAGTGAGTATCTTAATAACTTTATAATCAATCATATTGAACGACTCAATTTTAACTAATCAAAATCATCTTAGCTTATTATTTATCTCTATTCTCAGAAAACTCTGGCATGTACTAAATTTTTTGAAGTCAACGACAGAGAATTTAATTACGATGAATGCTATCAATATTAAAAACTATGGTTCACCAACACAGAAGTTATAAATGTACCATTGGTACTAGAAATGATAACATTGGCGTTAGTATATTACCATTTCAAAAATGAAAATAAATATAAACAACTGTTGGAAATGAAGTGTGGTTTTTCTCTACAAAACTCCCCAAAAACCATTCAGGTGTTTTGGAGCCAGATCATTAACCGAGACTTATGTATAGTTCAGGTAGATTTGTAGACCCTAGTCTAAATTGGTGGTCGCTCTAAATCTTATAAGGGTTCGAGAAAACCAATTAATGTCAATGATATAGCATTTGGAAATAGACATTGGCTTTATATATATAATACAAACACTCGTTCGAACTCATTAAAATGCTCAATGAACAAATATTGTTGATTCACCTTTCTATTTATTTCCATTTTGTCATAGTAACACTTTCAACCCAGATTCCTTTAATCCATCGACTTTTATTTTTCTTGTGTTGTGGGTTTTCCTCTTAATCACCACGGAATAATAGAAATCGCCCTTGCCATCTTTTTCGTGAGTACTACTTTGATTGCTTAAATGTAACCAAATCTCCCTGACATAAAATTCCCTGCAACATGTACATATCTAACGTTTAACTCCTATAAATAACATGTTCATAATTAAAACTTTGCACAATTTAAAGTTTGCATTATAATATATATTGCAGTATACTTAAATTCAATATCAATAAAACTAAAACCTAAATAAAATAAAAAATTGAGAAAAACAAACTTACTGCATTAATCCTTGAAATAGACCAATGTTCTAATATAACTTGAACAACTTGGGTACTACAGTTTTTAGGTTTTATAAATTAAAAACGCCATCAAGGATATAGTCGGGCTCTTTATTTAACAGAGAGTGGAGTAGGGTGGGGGAGAGGGTCCCTCAAAAGCTTATCTGAACTCAGACCGACCACCTCTTAGTTTGGTTGACTGTTTGGCCCAGATAGTTTACAAATTTTGTTAAATTTAGAACAGGTGGAAACTAAGATTATCCCAATAACAAGACACCAAATTAGTTTAAATATCAAAATTTGTTAACATCAATCACAAACAATAACAAAGTTTAAATGTTGAGATATTCTAATATATTCGTTCATAATTTCGTGATCATATCTAGAATCCATATGGTATTATGATATATCCGTTCATAATCTTGTATGCCCAAGTTTCATTATCGAGTTGAAGTTTAATATAAGAAGGAATAGCCTCACTTCATATACCTTTGTGACATTTATGTTATTGCAATTAAGATGCGTCTTCCTCATTTTATATATCTTAGCGACATCTTTATTATTGCCATTAAGATGCGCAAAGATGAGATTGTGGATTTTTTTTTTTGGTCTCCCGAGGTTTAGATTTTTGGTTTTGTCACTTACATCGGGACCAATTTGTTGTTTAGGCATATCGAACTCCTATTATTTGTTCCGAGTCTAAGCTAATCCATTAACTGGGATACCACTTATAACTTTTTTTTGGCTCTTGGGTTTAAATCGAGCGACATAATCTTGATCGCTGGTGATAGACACTCCATTACTCGATAGACTCGGGTCGTTTTCCCATGGCGAGGCAAGTTTGCCGGGCCACCTTTGCCATGCACATACGAACCGGACTAAAAGGCAGCCCCCTTTTTCCCCTTTTTTCCTACTTCTGGTTTTTGATGTTCCATTAGACGTTTCAAGGCTTACTATATAAAAGTGGGTCGTAAATTAGAATCCCCAATTTGATTCGTGAAGCAAAACAACTCCCACAAAGGCACAAATTATTGGTTTTCATTAGGGTTTTCATTAATCTTTGAAGTATTAATTCTTGTTAGTTTCATCTTTAATGGCTGGAAGAGAAGTTCGAGAGTATACCAATCTTAGCGACCCTAAAGGTAACACTCCCATCTCTCTCTTTCTCTTTGTCGGTCTTGGTCTTTGTTAGTGTACATTCTAGGGTTTCTAAGTGGATTTTCTTTCTGGGTTTTGTCTATTTTAAAGATTTGTGATGCAGATGTTATTGTTTTAAATAGGTTGTTGTTAGTATTGAAATTTCTTGTTTTAGGGTTTTATCATCAATGTTAATTTGGTTGGTTTTGTTCATTTTACTCAGATAAGAAATTTGGGAAGGGTAAGGATAAAATTGATGATGAAGACGTTACGTTCCAACGCATGGTAGCCAAGGTTAGTGAATCTGCCCTGCTATCATCATTGTTAAGTAAACCATCATTGTTGTACCCTTTGGGTAGAAACGAATTTATACACTTTGATCAGTTCATTAGTATTTATATGGAATAAGACAGTTCCCCTTTTATCTGTTAACTTACAATTTGAACAAACTGGGCAGCATAAAATTTGTTTGGATTAAGATTGATGTGGACAGTTATATATTAGCTCAAAATGTGGTACAACATAGGAAAACAATCTGATAGTTTCAATTCTGCTGGATGCGGCAAGTATGCAACTTGACATGAGAGAAGAGAAAAGGAGCTTAAATTATAGGGAACTTGTTTATCCTTCATCAATCTCTTTGTTCTGAATATTTCCTTGACCAAATAAAAAAACAATGTATCGTCATTCTACTTCGTGTCAAATCTCTTGGTGTAATGCTTTACTGTCAGTTTAAGCTTAGCAGGAGCTCTCTATTAAGTATTAACTGAGCCGTGCTTGTCAGATGAGAACATAGTTTTTCAAGACTTCAACATCTTTAAACTTTTGGAATTGTTTGCCTTTCCGTTACTGTTAGAATTTCAATTCATGCTTGGTAAACTTTATTTGAATATTTATAGCTCCAACTTTTTTTAGTTTCTTGTACATTTGGATAGTTGTAATGGTGGTGTGCTACTTATCGAAAGAGAATTGTGGTAGTTAGTTTGGTGTTCTTGTGATTAACGAGCAAGTGCTTGTTCTCTCTTGTTTGGATTATGTTTTGTAAGTCTTCTCATAACGTGCCCCGGCAGGGTTCTTGGCTTCTTACCGGGTGGTTAATGCGAGCAGATGCAGGAGGTTGCTGGAGAAAGAGGAGGTTACCTTCACGGGAGAGGCGGTAAGTGTATCTATCAGGAAAGGATTCTCATTCACGCACATGACATACTCGTGCAGTGTACATGTGACTATCTCTAAGCTATTTTCAGGGGGATTTTGTTTTTTATGTTAGTTTTATCAAATGGATGCAGCTTTGGACAGCGATGACCTGCTCTACCTCAAGGAACAGATGGAAGCTGAAGAGGATGCTGAACGCATGTTACGTCGAACTGAGAAACGGGCATTTGCTGCATTTAAAATATCCTTACAGAATGTTGCATGTGTTGTTAAATAAGAAATTGGTGCAATAGAATATAAGAGTCTCTCTGTTTCAGTCACACACGCCCACACTGACAGTCATAAACACTCTCTGCTCTATGTTATCTATCTACCTTTTATCTGTATTTCTTAACTGAAGGATACAAAGCTGCAAGTTTAGCAGACTCTGGGCCTGCGCCAGTGCCTTTGCCCCTTCGTGTTGAACCGAAGCCGAAAAGTGGGATCAGGTAGCTCTTCCTTGTCTCAAGCTGACGCTTTTGAGCCTCTTTAAGCTCTTGAATGGAGATTGATTGTTGTGATTTGTGAAAATGCAGGCAACAAGATCTCCTCAAAAAGATTGTCGAGATTAGACCTAAGCGACACAGAGTGTCTAGCCCATCTAGTGCAAATCAACCTGCCGCAGTTTCAAGTGCCCAACCTTCTACAAACGAAAGAGTCGAGCACAAGATGGAGAAAGAGCTCCCTCCTTTAAAGCGTAATAATGAAGAAAAAGCAGAGGCGAAACCAGAAAATCCTGTCAGGAGCCTATTAGGTTTAGCTTATGAAAGTTCCGATGACGAGGAAGACTGACTACTGAACATGTGGTATGTATTGATGCAACTGTGTATCTTAATTCATATATCGATTCCCAGACATATTTTAGTAGTATTTTATACCAGCATACCTGGGTATATATCTCTTTTGCATGCGTTTATTGATAAAGAACAAAAACTACAGTAAACAAGAAAAAGTTCTTAAAACTAGATAGTAAACTTAGTATCTTGGTTTTCAAACAACTGAACGTCACTTTTCCAATCAGCATCTGGATCTCTTAGTGCATCGTAAGGCACCTGATGAACTTGTTAATGACCTTACTGCTCCAACATTTGCGACTGGGAAGCTCTGGTCACGATTGTATCGCGGGCTTGCCACACGCCTTCCTGTTTGCCTGAAAGACGCCCCATTGATGAATCTATCCCTCACAGAACTCCAATTCCATGACTGGCTTCTGCCTGATCCATCCTGCCTCCATGTCACCTGTATTAAATTATTTCTTTAGTTAGTTAATAAAAACTCTGGGTTGTAAAATGCTTCCAGTTAAGGATTATCATCAGTCAAATTTTCTTTTAGTTCTACAGATAAAATTTAGGGATTAGTACGCCTATGTAACAATATTCAGACCTCTTTCTTTCCTTTTGGTGCGATGAAAAGATTGGCTTCACTCTTTATACTTGGATTCATACTTCCTCCAATTGCATACACCCCCCACCCATTATATAGATTGTTTGCCACGTGAGCATATCCAAAACGAACCCTGTGAAATTTGCTTGTCAGAAAAGTGAATGAACTTGGAGCGGAGTACTCAACATTACTAGTTCCTAGCTCTTGAACACCATAAAGAAATTCCAGTTACCTTGGCATTCTTTGGTTGCAATTGGGACCAAAGTGGTTGAAGACTACAGTTACCCTCATGTTCCTATCCTGAGTGAACCCATCGTCATGGCCTAGAAGCATCACCTTGTTATGGTCCCTGAACCAGTTGTTTGAGATGGTTATGTCCGTAGACCCGCGTGTGACGTCAATTAGACCATCTTGGCATTGAGAAAGGGTGTTGTGATCGATCCAAATCTTCCAAGAACTCACCATCCGGATTGCATCTCCGTCAACAGGTCCAAGATTTACAATCTTTGAACCTGGTCCTAATACAAGGCCAGGAGTTTGGGCGCGACATTGATGGAAACGAAGACCATGGATGATCACATCATGCACCTGATTGTGAATTTATAAATGAGTTTAGCATCATAATAGAAAACTGGAAACAACAAACTATGTACTGTGTTTATTACCCCTTGAAGCAAGAAGCAACCCCCACCGGCAATGTGAACATCAACTCCTCTGCCATCGATGGTGGTGAAACTACCAACAAGAAGTGACTTCTGGAGTTTGATGTACATATTCCTCTGGAAAGTGATCCAAACCTTTCCTCTCAGCTTGCTAGTCCCATATCTCAATGTCCCATATCTGGGGTTTATTGGGTCATCACTCGGATCAGTAACTCTGTAATGAGTCACTCCCCGTCCTATATTGTTTGTCATTTTTCCTACAAAACCCACTGAGCAACGCCCTAGTTGCTGACGGTTGCTCCTCCAATTAGGATTAGTTCGCCAACATTTGTCGATCACATTCATGGCAAAACTCGGGCTTGCTAGGAAAATGAGAAGCAAGACAGTAAGAGCACAGGACGCACAGCCAGGATTGCCTTTGGAGTAGGCCATCTTAAATCTTGTTTCGTTTGTTTGATGAAAATAGAAAAAAGATTACAATTGTCAGATATTATAATGGATCGGAAGTGTTATGTGTATGAAATGGTGCTTGGCTTAGATGTGGAAGAAGCTATGTATAAATAGGAAACTTGACATGTATCTATTTAATGAAAGAAAACTTATGCCATTAAATTAGCCTAGTCGTTTTGGATCTTTAATTAGCGAAACCGAATGCGCATTAAATCAGTTTCAGTTTCATTACGAAACTTAGTAAACACAACAGGATCATTCTTTTGACACCAAACCAGGAAACATCAAAAAAATACTCCATACAGACAGTATGTGAAAGAAAACTGATTGATATTAATATCTAAAACTTTGATTAATTTACTTCAATATAGAACTTATTCAAACTAAAACTTTGATTAATTTACTTCAATATAGAACTTATTCAAACTAAAAGCCTTCGCTGATCACTCTCTTCAACTATCTAAACTTATCGGCGACAAACAACTCCGTAGCCATTGCTCGTTCTGCTAGTACAATCTACAGTCATGGTTGGATCCAAAACCAAAGAATTGGTTTCCTCGTCTGAATTCTCGGACGAGAAAATGCAGCGCCTACAGTCTGCAGATAAAAGAGAAGATGTCTTGAATTTGTCTTCTCCACCCATCACTGGCATTGCAACACCTCTCTTAACCGGGTTTATGAAGTCAGGTCGATAAGTCTGACCCAAAACACCTTCAACACTCTCTGACAGATCCAAGAACTTGAACTGAACTTCCAAATGAGCAAAACAGTCATCGGATGGTATCTGGTAATTGTGAATGCGATCATCTTCTTTTGTGACCGGGACTACGTTTACATAAAACTCAGTAATGCCTGGCAATTTTACTAGCACACGGTTGCGTGTTGATGTTCTTTCAACTGTTAATTGACCGTCTGATGCGACCCATGTACTGAGATGACCTTCTTCAATGGTTAGTGGTTCGTTGTTGTACGTGAAAACAAGTTGATCAACAAGGTCATCCCATTGAGCTACCTTCTTTGCAGCTAAGGTGAATGTCTGGGTATTGAACATGAAACCAAGGGCTTGAATCCATGTGTTATCACGGTTTCTTCCTTGAGGTCTTCTCCCGATGAAACGAGCATTGACTTGAAACTTCGTATCAGAAACTAAACTGAAAGTTTGGTTAGTCTTTCCATGGAAGTAAAACATGACGCCATCGCCTCCAACAAACCTTGGATCGTAGCAGGCTGACCCAATTCCTGTGCAGTCTGGCACGCGATCTACACAACAGAATAAAAACAAAAATAAATTTTTTGCTGCGTAAATGGAAACAATGAGATGGATCTATCATTTAGAACTTACTCTTGCATATGGCTTCACAAGAAACGGAGTTGCAGTCGATGAAACAAGCTTTATCTCTAGCACTAGCTGGTTTCAACATAGGACATTCTTGTGGACACGCGATGTTTCTCTGGAAACAGTTAGTAGTTGGGTCATTGCAGCTGTAAGTTTGTGGTGGAAATACTTTAGCCGCGACTTGTGATGGCGGTTTTGCATTTGGTGTTCTCTCGTAAGGGTCAGGAAGAGTTGGCTGAGCTAAAGAGATCAAAGAGCTGAGCAGGACTAGGACTAGGAAACGAAGTGATGAACTACTACTGCTGTGAGTGTACATGACTGCAGTCACTGATCACTCACTCACTGAAGAACCTTAAAGTTGTAAACCCCCAACTGAAGTGAAGTGATGGATACACAAATGAAGACAAGACTCTAGCTAGCTAGTACTTGTAAAGAAATTCATACATAGAATTTTGATTAGATCTTCTTATCAGGTAAAGTAATCTTAAAATATAGACTGATAGTTAATGCAGCTGTTTAAGGAAAGATAGTTTAAGTAGAGTCGGTGAGGCTCACTTAGTTTTGTGAAAAAATTGTTTATTACTTCAAATTATTGAGATTGTTAATAACATTGGAGATTGCAAAGGTGAGCTGTTTCTTCGCATTACCACATGCATTTATGCTAAGCAAGGCTCCGAGGTTGAGAAATTTTACATTATTGCATGGT
>JAJJWW010005173.1:0-59198 GCA_023531295.1 Papaver armeniacum | reverse complement strand
TATGAAGGACTAAGTTGAAAGACAAAAATAGACATCAATTTTTGATTTCTTTCATTGATTATATTGGTCTATTATGAATAAAAGTATTATGAATAAAATTATTTAATTTATAATTTTTCTTGTGATAGTTTTCGGTTTACATAGCCTGTGCTTGAATGCTTTTATATTATTGTTATGTATGATTATGGGATATTTGATTTTGGTTTTACTACCTTAATATTTGATTTCATATGCTGTGAACCCTTGTGGTTTGGGTGACTTTTTGATTTAGCAGGATTAAGTTCAAGCCCATGTTGGTAGGCTTTATCAAAGAATCATGAGGGGTTCTGGTAGAAACAATATGTGAAAAAGTCACAATATGTTGAATCGGTTTTGGTTAAGCATAAAAGCATATGTGTTTCGACGGTTTTCAACTTTTGCTTGAAATTGTTAAAACCGATTTTCAACCTTTCTCTGGTAAAGGTTGGTTGTTATTTTTTTGTTTTTGCATAAGAATGACAACATGATGACATTTCATATCAATTCTCCCTAGAAGAAGATGCGATCATATTGGAGAAGTGGGTGCGAAATTTGAGGTAACAATGTTGTTAGTTAATTGTTTTCCTTTTTAAGAAAAGCCTGAGTTTATTTATATATATTTATTGCTTTTTGCTTAACAAAATTTCGGACAATTGATGTTTATTCCATTATGTGTGTATGGATGTATATGTGATTCAATTGGTTCCGGTTAAGAAAAACTATTGTTATCTTGCTTTATTGTGTGGTATCAATTGTTTAGGCTTACAAAATTTCGGTGCAATTGCGGTGCTTTTAATGTCTATGTTGTTTCAATTGCTTCCGGTTGAGGTGAATAATTATGCAAGTTGATTTATTTGGTTTGTATGAATTAGTTATGGCTTAACGAAATAAAAGGTTTACAGATGAGTTGTTTAGTCCAATTCGATTCCGGATAAGAGAAACTAAGTTAATTTTGATCTTAGTTAGACTTATCAAAGTGAGGTTTCGGTTATTCAAGTCTAATCGAATGACATAACAATAAATGCTAGTTAACTAACCTAGTACTTGTCTTGTTTAAAATTGAAAGGTCTAAGTTTATGGATAATTAGAACCTGATGAGAAAAATAGAGTTATCTTTATTTTGGTCTTATCGAATTAAGCGATTGTTTTTGTACAATCGGTTTAGCAAAGGGACTAAGGTGCTTAGTTGATTTTTGGTTTGCTAAACTAAATTGGAAAAATTGTTTCGGATAATTTTTTCCTTGGTAACATATCAAAATAAAACTACTTGTAGTTTGGGTTTTTTATATTGGTTATCAGAACATGGTGTGTGGAACCCTCGTGCCAAACTCTATAGGTTGCAAGTCTATTTTGAGATTTGTAAGATTCTTTTCGTGTTGTCCTTTATTTTTTCGGTTCTTTGTCATTTTGTGACAAAAAGGGGGAGAAATATATGGAGTAAACAAGTGATACTGGCATTGATTTTATATTGATTGGAATTGCTAAGGAAAAGAACATTGGTGCTTAAACGTTTTATCTAAACGAAAGAGTGAAAGCACAGACTAAGGGGGAGTAACATATCATATGAATTGGTATAAAAAAGACGTGCGGATTTAATATCTACCTATCTTCCTTAGGGGGAGTATTAGCTTTGTTATTATAATGTCAACAGCGGAAATTTCAAGGATTAAATGTAAGCAATTTACTGTGCTGTTGAATTCGAGAATCAAGCGTATGTGTAATGAATTCTTGTAATTTGTTTATCCATATGATGTAAGAGTTTTGTCACTAAAATTGACAAAGAGGGAGATTGTTAGAGCATAGCTCGGTTGAACCCACCAAGCGTTGGTATGTCAAGTTTGGTTGTCATATTTCAGTGAATCAAAACTCATGTTAAGAGTCGCTTGATTATGTACTAGAGTCAACTTCGTATAGGTTAGCTTGAAAGTATTAGGATAATGAGACATTACAAGTACTGCGAAGACTTGAAGATGTGAAGAAGCAAGGAGCTACAACGACAACCATCATCCTTCCACTTGAGGTTAGTAATATTTGACTTGAACTGTTTCATTCCCTAACGTATCTTTCAAGTCGTGCATATTGAAAACAAAACCGCGAAGCATATTTGAACTCTAGATAGACATAGTATTAAGGAATACAATACGAGGTTTATTGCTTAACCATTAAACTTTGTGATTAGTATGGGTATGAGGCGAGGATTTCATCCTAGAGAACAATGTTTTACATGTGTTCTAAGGAAGTAAGTTCATAAAATTGCTTGTGAATCGAAAATGAAATCACCAGGCGTTATTGGGATTGCTATTCATTGCATATCTTGTGAACATCCAATTTGTGTGATTTAGTATAACCGTTCATGACTCGTTGTGTTCTTGGTAAAACTATTCACAAAGGCCTGACTTATGTATTGGTATAACTTTTATTAGTAAAAACCGATCTTAAGTAATCACCTGAGATGGTATGATCGGGTTTGTGATTTTATGTCGACCAAATATGGGAAAGGGGAACCGATCCTAGTAAGAGGTGCAATACATCACAAAGGGGAACCGATCCTTGTATGAGGTGCAAGAAGGTTTATAGCAGAAAGGGGAACCGATCCTATGGACACGTGCAACACGTTTTTAGGCAAAGGGGAACCAATCCTATGGACATGTGCAACACATATAAGTTAGATACCATACATATGTGGGGAACCGATCGTAGTACCTAGTCAACTGAATTTTTGGAAAGCTAGAGTGACTATGCACAATAGTCACATGAAAGGTAGAACCGAAACTTGTTTTGGTAGAACCGTTAAACCCATGATTTGTGATTGAATGTTATTTGATCAATCGCATAGTTCTTGAAAGTAAGATGAACCAATTCTAAACTTGTTTGGAAGTGTGGCAAATCGGTTTCAAGGTTGTAAGTGTGAAACAGAACTTACAAAGTTAAGATGTCGACATACTTTGAACACATGCTGTGAATGTTTATTATTTAATTATTCAAAGTTATTCCTTAATAGCTAAGGGATGAGAATCCCATGATAGAAATATAAATAAGTTAAGAATCTTTTAATTAAGGTTATTAACTTCATTTTTAGGAAAATAAGAATTAGTAATGTGCATTTACTAATTAGAGATTTTCTCTGAGAGATTTCGATCATTATTTTTGGGATTTAGCATTTCCGGGAATTATGAATACCGAATTTGTGCTTTAATAAATATATTGAGAATATTTTCTATTTTGGAAATTCCTTGGTGTCCAAACTTCCTTGTCTATAAATACTTGAAGTTTGCCTTTCTAGCAACTAATCCTTCGTAACAACAAACTACCTCTTGTTGTGTTGTTACTTGGTGAAGCCGCCTATTCGGAGAGGAGGGTAACCTAATTAGCTAAATCTCTTATGGCCGCCGTTTAAATTCTTCTTTGGGATTGAGAAGCTCTATTAGTACAAGCTTGGTGGGAAACTAGATAATTGCGGTTTATATTTTGTTTTCATTGATTTGATTGACTAACGGTGGTTGAACTTTGATTGCACCTACTTTATTTATGCTTGAGAATCTTCTCTTCTGATATAAGATTCACTCAAACTAGTTCAGAGTTTCGACAGGGATCTTTAGACTGTTGCTAGTTATAAAGACGATCTTGTGATAATCCATTGTTAACAGACTCCGTTCTGTACGTGATTGATCACAAGAGATTCAAGTGATTGTGTGCAGGTGTTTATTGAAGATCTAAGAAGATTTGAAGACAAAGAAGGTATTGAAGATTTCTTATTTGTGGGTTCATAATCTTTGTTGTGCACAATACTTGTTTCGCTAAAAGATGATCCAATTAATAATCGGTTTATCCTTGTGATATATTGGATTGATTAATTGAGTAGATCGACATCAACACCTTTGGATTTATAGTGTTGTTGGCTTAATCTTAAATAATTACTTCGGTAATTGAACATAAGATAGATCTAAGGACCTGACGAAGGAGTTTATGTTAAGATAAACAGAAGAGCCTTTGTCCAACTCATATCACTTGGTTGAATAGAGTTGATACCAAACAGATTTGTTGTTCATTTACTGTTTGGAATACGAACGAAAGGAATTTTTCCAAGTACGTGACCTATGTCATTTACTTTATATTTTCGCATTATAATTATTTTATTATAATTAAACTAAATTACACAAACGTTAATTCCTATTTACTTGATAAGTGAATCCTATTGTGTTTGGTTATGTCCGAACATTTTTATCAAGTAACATACTTCGTTGTTGTATTGTCTCGATCTCGTATCCATAGACGATCACACGAATTGTGAACCGATTAGTTGTATTGTCTCGACTCAGTCCATAGACAATCACTTTTGGAGAAAGGACTTATAGGAAGGAAAAGTTTTAGCTTGAGGTATATTTGGGTACCCTCGCCTTTTCATAGGCGCCTGCTTAATGTTGCCAATATCAAGAAAGAGGCGTATGATCAACTAATATCGGACGTTGGACGAGCTACTTCAGAGCTAAAGGACGCCCGAACTGTTGTTGAGGAAGTTAACGTGCGTCCCATCGAGAAGAGAGCGGAGCTAGCTGCGTTGGATACTAATTAAAAGCTTTTAGTTTCCTTGATAATGGCGTTTGAACAACATTTTCTTTTGCTTTGATTTGGTCAAAACTTTGATGGTTGGGTTTTGTTTTTTATTCGGTTTGTGGGATATTTTATTCCTTTGTTTTATTATTTTGTTTGGTTTGTTATTATTTTTAATTATTCGTATTTATCGCTATTTATTATTATGGGTGAGTAGCAGTTGGCGTAGCATTAACTCTTTATTCCTATAAATAGGAGTGGCTAAAGTTGCTTTTGAGCTTCTTTCATTGTCTCTGTTGTGAACTGTGATTTGCTGCAGATGGCTCGTCATTTACATGGCTATGCTTTAACCCTAGCTCCTGTGCCGACGCTGGTCATTCATTATGACAATAATCATGAATTAGCTCGCTTGATTTTAGTAAAGGCTGAATTAGAAAAGCTCAGAGAAGTCAGAATGGCGAACATAGTGGTTACACGAGCGCAATTTGATGAGCAATATGAGACATATTCAATGGCTCAGAGGATGCGGGCATCCGGGCGATTGACTTTAGAAGTGAAGCACGCGCTAGACGATAATGTTTCCGCTCGAAACAAGGCTGGGCGGTTATTCCAAGAGTCGGTAATTATGATGACTGATATTGAGCAAGCAATAGCTGACTGTCATGCATTTATTGCTCAACAAGCGGGTCCTAATCTTCGCGGATGTATTTTGACTTTATGTACTGTGTCCGCTCTTGTTCATCCTACCAATAAGAAGGAGGAGTTAGCTCATTTGTTGGTTTTAAAAGATGAAGTGGGGATACACAAACTCATCGATTGATTGCGCTGGATAAAGCGCGTAAAGCTTATGAGGAGCATAAGGAAACGCCAGACATGGATCAAGAAGACTCTGCTTCCAGTGATGTTATGTACAAGGTTCATCAAGTGTTTTAAGAGGTGCTTAATGCTTATACCGACTCCACTACTCAGTATGGTGAAGTGCTTTTGATGATGCAAGATTTGGATCAAGACATTGCCCATTGTCGCTCGTTTATAGCTGAACGTTCCTAAGAGGGTTGCTGTCATCATCACCTTTTTTTTTTTTTTTTTTTTAGGGATTCGTAAATGCTTTCTTGGGTGTTGTGTTGTTTGGTTATATATATAAGCCTCATCTTGACTTATCAAAGTAAGTAGTTCTTAAGTGTTTATCTCTTGTTTTATGGATAATCGTGTGAGATTGGTTTTAGAAGTAAAGTACCTAAATCACCTTTTAGCGGTGATGTGTCTTGCGCGTGATACGTTTGAAATCGAGAATTCTTGCTGGCATGAACAGTTAGAAGCTGCGGACCATCTTGTAATGAAGATTCATAGTGAAGGTGGTCTGCCTGATATGACTCTTCTTGAATATCGTGGTTATTTCCACGAGCAGCGTTTGATTACTCATTTTCGGTGTGTAGAAGCGAATCGTACTGTGAGATCTATTGAAGTAGCTCTTGCTGAAGTTCACGGGGCGCTCCGTGCACTACCCTGATTTTTTTTTTATATATATAGCCTTGAGATTACCAGAAAAGAATCATTAGAGGTTATGGGAGAATCAGTCAGTGCATTATCTTTGTTTCCCAGAAAACATAAAATGGTTACAAGCTAGTGTTACTGGGAATGCTCGACTTGTACGTGATTGTGAGGATATATTTGAAGTAAGCCATACTCAATACTTTCATGCAATGGATTTATATGTGGATCGGTTGAGCGCTTATAGAGTCGACCCTTCAGAGGAGAATGCCATAGCCATGTATATGCATTTGAAGCATTTTCTAACGCTCGTGCCTGGATGGAATATCGAGAGAACAATTTAGCTATTGCGGGTGGTAGGCTAAGGCGCGCACGCTCAGTATTTACTTCGTTTCTTTAGCGTATTTTATTAGGCTTTTATCCATGTTGCGCTTTGTTTTATCCACTTTATGTATTTACTCCGGGTGTGTACGTATCTACTTGATGCGTGTCGTAGGTGCAATCAAATTAATATCTTATTTCCACTCAATTAAAAATAATATAATGGAAGTCAAGTTCGTTCCCACGAGGAGCAAGAGATTCTAGTTGTAAAAATTATCACGAAAGGGGGGTGTAAAAAGCAAAAGAAAATAAACAAAGCAATTAAAATAAATAAAGTTGAAATCAATAAGAGAGACAAGATCAAGGAATCCTTCTTCGTTGCAAAACAATGATTAAAGTTATGTTCTTTTCTACTTGTTATTAGTCACAAATTATCACCAACCGTAGGATAGCAGGTTCGCTTAGCTAGCCCCAAAATCCCTTATTTCACTGAGTAACAAGTCTGCTTAGTTATCAGATTCTATTCAAAAGAACCACCTTGAGGTTCGCTTACAAGATGTAATTCCCTGAATGCATTAAGATCTATGAATTTAGGTTTAGTACTAGTAGTTAAACTCGGTTCGCTTGGTCTACTTTCTAGCGTTGTTTTTACACACAATCGCTCCACGGAATCCCTCCGCAAGGTCTCGTGTTTGCTACTTATGTAAAGAGTCAAGAAACGATTACTTATCTCCTAACTTTCACTAGCTTTAGATCAAATTAACAAATCAATTTAGCGTGCACTCTAAACAATCTATCAATCAATCATGAATGAATAAACATTCCTATTAGTAAAAACAAACGATAATCATGTGAAGAACTTCAAGATAGAATTGAAACAAAACTCAAATCATGTATTAAGAACTAGGAATTCATCCTCAATCAATAAGAAAATTAGCTACTCATGTTTTTGAAATTCACACAAATAATTATTAAAAGGAGAATTTTCAAGTTCACACAAATAATTAAGAAGAAGAATTGAAAGCAAAAACACAAGTGTTGTGTGTGTAGAGAGGTGTGTAGATATAGAGAACTTCTCTATTTATAGGCTTCAATATTCTCCAAATCTTCCAAGGAATAGAATCCTTTTCCTTTAGCAATTCAATTTCCAAATTCAAGTCTTTCTCATCTTCCATCTTCTCTTTCCAAATTTGAGCCCAATTCTCCATCCAATTTCTAGTCCAAGTCTTCACACCCATGAGAGAAGTCCACAGAAAATTCTGGAATTTTGGTCGCCGGAAAACTGGTATTATGGCGGAATCCGTCACCGCCACGGCCACCTGAAAATTTCACCGTCATCGGTATATTCGACGGAATATTCTTGCCACCCACCGTTAGGACTAACGATCAAACGGGTCAACCGTCAAATCAATGGTCAAGGCGGAAGGAGGAGTCGACTCATCGAGTCGGCCTTTCTCGATCGATCGGCCTAACCCAGATGAATGGTCTGAACTCCGAGTTAGATCTTAGTCACTGAACTGGATCGGTTCATCGCCGAGTTGACTCGCCGGAATGGAGAACCGGCCGAGTCTCGTTTGTTTCAGGGCTTTCTCAGGCCAATTTCAGGCCATTTTTAGCTCCAATCCCTGTAACAATCCTATCATACATCTAACACATTCAATTTCATACATTCATTCTTCTTCTGCTTCACTCATACTTCCCATGTGCACAGCATTACAGACCCATTCATTCCCTGAATCAATTGCGTGATCGCCACTTCTCTCGGATCTCAATCATCACCATTCTTGACACGAAGCACTTCAGATTGAAACCCATCCTGCCATTTGCTTCAAAACTGAATTCAACCAAAACCCATTTTCTTTCATTCTTCAATTGCAGAGTCCACCATTAACATCCCCTGTATCTTCTCTGTATGTCATAACAGCTTCACTGACCCTCCTTTTCGATTTCCAGCGAACCCATCACCTGTTGCATATGTCTGGGTCTATGGCAGTAGCAGATTCGTCCTCTCTTCATCTCCGAGGTCTCTATTTCTCACAAACCCATCTCTGAATCTCGAGCCTCACAGCAGCAGGCATCAACATCGCCTCCTTGCAGATATCGAATCACCATCAGAACCCATTTATGTGTTCTTATCGATCTGACTCATCTCTTCTTCACTCATTATTTCAATTCTTCTATTTCAGTCACATCTGTTCTTGGTTTCGATTTCTTCATTGCTTCTCGATTTCAACCAAAGAAACCCATCTTTGTATCTGAGCTTTCTCATCGCCACTGCTAATTTCTAAATCAAGTCGAACCCATCTTCCTAGAGCCTCCTTGGAACAACACCCATCGATCCATCTCAACAAAGAAAGGGCTTGAATCGATTCACATCGCAACATCAAACCCTAATTTTCTCTGTCTGATTTTGATTGCTTTTCTCTCTCAATTCAACAATGACTACACAACCAATTGAACTCATCTCTCTGTTCTTAACTTGATTTCCAATTTCTCTCGATCAACTTCGTATTTCATGGTTGCTGTAATGCGGCTTTTCAATTTTATGAAATAACGAAATGAATGAGAGACATCCCTCTCGACCTTAGGGTTAGGTGGTATGGATGGGTACACCCCCACACGATAGGACCCGATAAATACACCCACTCGGTAGATGATAAGGGGTACCGAATGACAACCCCTTTAGCCTTGACTGGGCCTGGCTTTAGAACTCCTCCAAATTGGGTTGCCCCTTAACCTTAACTGAGCTCCATATATCAATCGCCTGTAAGATGACCTTTTTGCCCTTTTGGCTCAAATTGGGTGATTTCTTCTTCTTTTCCTCCGTGCGACTCCAAAGTAGCTATAAAACTCAAAACAAGCGTAAAATACATAATTTACAAGAAAAATAGCAAAGAAAGCATAAACAATAGATAGTAAATAGGATGTATTCTACACCCTATCACTACTAGTGAATATATATCAATGATGTTGTCCTTGATTGACTTTAGCATTTTCTACGCAATACCGTTGCCCAAAGTTTACCTTTGGGATTTTGCCTTTTCCTTATTTATGCTTAGCGCTTCATCTATTGTGTCTATAGTTATCCTCAAGGATATCTTAGTGCGATTTATTAGTCATGCACGGAACCTAGCCAGACTTCTAGGCTATTGGTGCACTTCATTGATCGTGCACGAACCCAGCCGACTTCGGGCTATTGGTGCACTTCATTGGTCATGAACGGTACCTAGCCGTACCGGGGCTATTGGTGCACTTCATTGGTCGTACACGGAACCTAGCCAGACTCGGGGCTATTGGTGCACTTCATTGGTCATGCACGGAACCTAGCCAGACTCGGGGCTATTGGTGTACTTCATTGGTCGTGCACGGAACCTAGCCAGACTGGGGGCTATTAGTGCACTTCATTGGTCATACACGGAACCTAGCCGGACTTCTGGGGCTATTAGTGCACTTCATTGGTCATGCACGGAACCTATCCAGACTCGGGGCTATTGGTGCACTTCATTGGTCATGCACGGAACCTAGCCAGACTCGGGGCTATTTGTAGTGACACATAATTAAGATAAGATTACTCGTTTTACTAATAATCAGCCATCTGGCATACATTTAGTTATTATGCGTAATAAGTTTTTAACCATTTACCGTTAATAGGAGTATTGATCCGTGATCCGTTCATCCACTTGAGGTAATAATATCCGCTCTCCGCCGCTTCACTAATCATGTACGGTCCTTCCCAGTTTGCAGCAAATTTTACATCCTTTTAATTTCGTTGGGCGTGCGAGGCAATCTTCATGACTACATCATTGATGGAGAAAGTTCTTTCTTTTACCTTCTGGTTGTAATATTTCGCAGTCCGCTGCATATACTTATCCGCAAAACGTTCGGCTTTGGTTCTTCGTTCCTCTAAAGTATCAAGGTGGGCGAATCGACTAACTTCGTCCAAAGTATTGTGGCTAGCCATGGCTACTCGTGCTGAAGGAATGGAAACTTCTGCTTGTAGTATGGCATCCTACCCGTATACCAAGGAGTAAGGTGAAGCCCCCGTTGAACTTCTTTTGGAGATACGGTATGCCCAAAGCGCAAGCGGCAGCTGTTCATGCCAGCTTCTGTGGTGATCGTGTACCAGTCGGCTTAATATTCTCAACAATGTTTTGTTTGTGGCTTCTGCCTGTCCATTTCCCTGAGGGTAATTATAGACAGTTGAAGTATGAAATTTAATGTCGTACGGATCTAACAATTCTTTGACGGTCTGGTTGACAAAGGAGGTTCCGTTATCCGAGCGAATGATCATTGGCGCGCCGAACCGACATATGATATGCTCTTTGATAAATGCTGCGATGGTGGATCCGGAGTAATCGCGAAGTGGAATGGCTTCTACCCATTTTGAGGAGTACTCGGTTGCAGTGACACTAGTCCAGAAAGGGGTGTTAATCACGCTTTTAAATGACAGATTAATTACGTGAATAAGATATTACAAAAAAATTCCGTCATATAACGTGAAAATAGTGGGACCCATCATTTAACACACAAAAACCGTTATTTTCAAACGTGGTAATTTACTAGGTGTGTGATTTAACGATGAATCTATAAATAACAGAATAAATCTGACAAATATTTTAGTTTTTATACGCCCAACACTAATTTTCAATTGGGTGCCCAAAGTAACTAGCCACCTATAGTGCCATGTTTATATAAATCTGAAAATGGTTAACCACATATCACTGCACCATATTAACCGTGTATATGTAACCCGGCTCTTGTTTTTCCATAACGGCCCACAAGTATGACTTGATTTAAGACTAAAATTTCACCAAAGTCTCAAATTAGGTTGAAAATTTAGCTCAAAATCGAGCTCCAAAATTCCCCCCTCGTTTTCTATCTACAGCTCCCAAATTTTCACCAAAAGTTTTCGCCCCCTCTTACTTTTCGCTCCAAATCACTTAAGGTTTTCGAAAGTTTTCGAATCTTTCAACTTTCAATTCCCCATTGAATCTGTTCTATAACAAAGGCCTCCAACAAAGATCAAGAATGGTTTTTTACTCTCTCTCGGTGAGGAGGGGTTCCTTCGCATCTCTCTCGATTCTTCCTCTCCTATCTATTCACAGCTACTCGCATCTTCTCTTGCTGCTAGAGATTGTTTATTGCCAAGGTGATTTCATGAAACCTTTAATTTGTTTTAGATCTCTTAAAGTCTATTTATATTAGGGTTTGTTATTTGAAAAATGGTTATTTGGTTTTTATATTTGTCAATTAATTAAAGCTAATCTGTTTATATAATAGTTGGTGTTGAGAAAAGGGTTATCTTCTTCTTCAGATCTAAAATCAGTTGTATGAAGAAACCAGGATATAAAACTCGTTCGTTTTGCTTTTGTTGTTCTTATGTTATTGTTCATAATGGGTGTGCTTTGGAATTTTTTTGGCTTAGTTATTCCATTTTAAGAGGTTTCTTAGATTTTCATCATTTTATTTTGAAGATTTTGATTTCTTGTTTGTTATTGATAGATCGTTGATAAGAACTTAATTTTGTTTCTTTATTTTTCTGAACTGGTGATAGGTTTCTTGGATAGAGTTTGCTGGTTTTCAGAACTGGTGATAGCCTGATAGGTTTCTTAGTTTGCTATTAACTGGTGATATCACTATCGTATGTTCATTGAGATGTACATTGTTGTTTTTTGTAATTTTTTTGCGTTGATCCTCATGTTATTTATCAGAGGTTTCTTATTCGTCTTGTCTTTTGTTGTATTGCAGATGGAAACAATTGCAATATCTAACAGTACACCTAACTATCTTCATCTCAAATTGTTGAAACTACAAAACTCGCTCTCATTACTTGAACCGATGGGTGTAAATGGCGTACATAGAGGCCCCGATTCGATGAAGTGTGCTATTGGTACTGGAGAACTTGTCCAGGTATATTCTCCGGTGTCATACTTGGATTGAAGAATTTTCAATTATAACAAACATGTGTGGGCACTATATTAACTTATCGCACTACCAACACTTGGGAAAACGTTGTTTTTCTCCGTACTTTAGTTGGCTTACCTTAATGGCTATATCATAATGTCAAAAGTTGCTAGCCACAAATTATATTCAGGGAGTGCACATTTTGCAACTTAATTAAGAGAAGGTTGAAGTTGGCAAAATATGTCATTACTTATTAAGTTGTTCGATTATTACACTTAAGACTGAAGTTTCATGATTAAGTCTCCCTCCATTATATGGCGGAAGCATATAACAAATAATTACTGCCTCAATCTTGTTTGTCGTTTCCCATTTTTGAAAGAATCTTCCGCATGATGCATACAAACTTCTTGCAGTGCCTTCTGAAATTGGTGGAGTTCTTGTAATTAGGTCAAATGCCATACACTATCACAGTCAAGTAAGTTGTTACCTGGTTTGCTGGAGTTCATTGATTGTTTTGTTAGTGGCTGCAAGAAGTTTCACTTTGCCAGACCTACATGTATTTGTACAAATCAGATCAATATGTAATTGGTTTACCTTTTTTTTTTTTCTGGTTGTAGTTCACGTCTTGTGCCATTGCCTTGAACCATTTTGTTGTTCCTGCTGATATAAAGTTTTCTTCCATTTCTTATGAAGGATTATGATCTACTTAGTGTTTTGTATTTCATAAAATGGCTATCTGCATACTAAGATGATTAGCATTTATTATAATGGAAGTGGAAGAGCTGTAGTATTCTTGTTTTATCTTGGCCACAATAATCGCATGATTAATATCTCCACAATGTTAAACTTATCTTTAACATGCTGAGTGCACTTTCATGAGTAAATTAAGAGATTGTCTCGAGCCTGCTAACTGGAAGATCCTATAATTGTTTCGTTTCAGTCAAGAATTGCCTCGATCAAGTTTTTGTGTGGAGCTTGATGCAACCAACACGACATGGTTATTGCCTGAGGTGGCCATGTTTTCGACCAAAACAGGAGAAAAACTATTGCTCACATTGGTTTCTGATGGACGGTATGTTGTTGATTCTACAGGGTATTGCAACAATCGGCAGATCGTTCTTCTTCCTAGGTAGACATTTGGGAGATCATATGCTTGTCCAATATACATCTGGTGTGGGAACTGCAGCTTCGACTTCTGATCATGTGAAGGAAGATGTTAGCATTAAAATTCTGCAACATTTCTTGATGTTTCATTTTTTTTAGAGAGCAGTAGATTTTAGTTGGAAAACTTTTTAGATTGAAAGTATTATTGGCACTCTAGTGATGTGCGTTTTGCTCTTTTTAGCAGCATACCAATTATACTGAAGTTTCTTTGTCATTTCAGCTTCTTCATCTTCTCTCCCTTTCATTAGTTAACCCCAAGCAAATGTTGAGGAATCTGCACCATGGAAAAGGTATGAACTTTTACAATTCTCTTTTACTTGTCTTCCACAACTTCAATTCCATTGATGAACATGGGACGTCCTGTTAAGCTTGATTTTTCTCGCGAAAATGGGGATGGTAGTTTTTACCTGCTGCATAGTGAGTACTGCTACTCATCTTTCTGGTTAGTTAGTTAGTGGCCTTACCTGTAATTTACTTCTGGGATTTATCAGGATAGCTAGTTCGTTTAAAGAGCATCGTACAACTTAAGGGGGTTCCAAGGGTGTCCATTCCTAAGGGAATACGACCTGTCCTGATGCATATATATTATATAACTTTCATTTACCCCTTTTTTTTGGAACCATATTATTTTCCGATCTAGTTATCATAATGTTGATGCCTTTGCTATTCTTAACCTCAAGGCACCATTTTAGTCTCCTTGTTTTCTCATGCTGTAAGACATTGATTTCCTGGTGCTTCTTATAGATACTGAAATTTGAAATTTTAATCTTTGAATTGTTTTTGCTGCAAATTTCTTCTATTAACTTAGATTTTGTGTATCGTGTGTGTTGTGCTTTATCTTAAGCTATATCTTTCCTTGTTTTTTCTCTTCCAGGATTATAATGAGAAAACATGGGAGGGACAGTTCTATCATGAAGACATGCACTACGGCACATAAGTGATTATAATGGTGAAAGACTTTGCAGAATTTATGTTCATAAGCTATGAAGTTGTTGGAAGATAAGAACAAGGTGCTAGAAGAGAGGCAGAAAAGCGAAGCTTTAAAGCAAAGTTGGATGCGGAAAGACACAGAAATGGCACTGGATAACATGATCAGGTGAACCTACATACATATTACTCTCTTGGCATTATGTGACAACCACACAGTAATGTGATGATTATGATTGCGTGATTCAAGAAATTATAGATGCAAGTGCCATGTTATGCGATAGAGATGGAGTACATGGAGTTGTTTCAAGAGGTGAGATGATTAAGTGGCCAAAGGCTTATGTAAGTCATGTAGGGGAGTGACCAAATTCGCGTTGGTAAAGTGATAGTACATTGAATTCAGTTTTAGCTAGAATTTATCTTGCAATTTGTATTCAAAGATTTAATTTCTAGAATGTTACTTAAGGTAATTAATATAAATTTAATTTCAAGTCATTTTGATTAGTTGATATCGAATTGTGTTTTATGTCCAGATTTAGTTGAACCAAAATCAGTTTTAGATCAAATCTAAATCTGAATGAATTTCAGATCCTTAAGGTCTGAATACCAAAATCTGAATTAGTAGAATAAAAATGACGTAAGCTTCTTATTTTAATTAGTAGTATATATTTTTTTTTATGAACAAGCATTTCCTATGACAGATATTATCCATTATTATATTTAACAACCAATAACCGTGGTACTTGGAGGATCTCTTATGGCGGATATCATCCGTTATTGTATTTAACATATAAATACCGTGGTTCTAAATAACATATTCTGTTTGTGATTTAAAGTCGCATTTTTTAGTCGTCATACTTAATAACATTCTTTATTTGTCATTTATAAAGAGTCACACCAAATAAATAACGGTTCGAATAACAGATAAAAACCGTGATAAATCATGTTTTATAACAGATTTCATTCGTCATTTTTAGCCCCTTTTGGACTAGTGTGATAATATACTTATGTCGTTCGGATGAGGTTTGACTAATCTGTCCAACGATATCTAGTCCCCAGCTATGGAAAGGACATGGGGTAACAACACTCGTGTAGCAACGTATGCAGAGCACGGATTAGCGGTCCGTGGCTTTGGCACTGCTGACATATCTTCACATGCTCGGCTGTATCAAACTCCATCGTAGGCCAGTAGAATCCTCCCTCATATAATTGTAGAAAAAGCTTCCTCATACCTTGATGCTCTGCATTATGAGATGTAGTCATTAATATCTCTGCTCTTCTTGTGATAAACATCGTAGTATCGTATCCCCATAACTTTTCCTATAGAGTACTCCTTCATTCATAAAGAATCGTCTGGCTTTCCGTTGGATCTTGAGCGCGTCTTGTCTATTTTGCGGCAGACATTCATGCTGAATGAAATATATGTATGGCTGCCTCTAATCTTCTATTTTTGCACTGCATACCTCCGCTTGTTGTGGAAGTGGTTTGCAATCTTCATATTTATCTTGTGTTACTGCTACTTGGACTGCCATGTTCAACCAGTACACTCACATCCTCTGTAGGCGTCGATATAGCGGTATTCCCCTATTTGTCCACATGATTCTCTATGAACGTGGCTTAGTATTTCTTGTGCTTCTATCTTTCCTACGCAGCGTGATAAGGCCCCTCTAGGTGTTCGGTAATATAGTGCTCCTCGTACTATGACGAATTGCTTTAGTACCTTTCTGGCAACAATTGCTCGTCCACTTCTCTAATTAAATCCTCAATATAAGCCATCCTACAATCGTCCAATTTTTTTCAAATGCTGCGTCTTCTTTCCATGTACTCGGTAGCGCTCTTTTCTTCACTACTAATGTCCCCTCATCCGATTCATTCAATTGCATTTTTGCGGCTAAAGTGGCTAATGCATCGGCATGGCGGTTGGTAGTTATACCCGTATGTTAGATGACGGTACTTCCTCTTCTTTCTATCAACTCATGGACTTCTGCTCGATAAGGAGCTAAGTGTGCCTCTTTCACCTGGAAGTCTCCTGATATTTGACTCGTAACCAGCTTTGAGTCTCCTGTTATGTCTATCGCTCCCAAATTAAGTTCTTTCGCCATACGTAGCCCCAGGATTAATGCCTCATATTCAGCTACGTTATTACTACACTCAAAATCCAATTTGAAGGCGAATGATAACAAATCTCGTTTAGGTGTTTCGAAAACTATGTCGGCTCCTCCATGGGAACCATATGATGATCCGTCAAAGAACATTGCCCATCGTTATTCTTTCTCTGCCTCTACGACTTCTCCGGGTATTTCTTCAATTATGTCCATCATGTTTGTTCCTGGAAACGCGGCCAACAGATCTGCAAACGCATGTCCGCGCACTCCCTTGGACCGCTGGTATTTTAGTTCAAATTCTGATAACTGCAATAGCCATCGGGCTGTCTTGTCGGATAAGACAGGTTTAGTGACTAGATATGCGATTGGATTAGAAGTTGCCACCACTATGGTCACATGAGCGAGCAAATACGATCTCAATTTCTGTGTAGCGTAAATGAGCACCAAGCATGCTTGTTCCGCTTTTGAGTATCTAAACTCTGCGTCTCTGAAGTCTCTGCTGATGTAGTGGATCGGACATAATTGATCATTTCCGAGGTCTTGGGCTAGCAATGCTCTGACTGCCATACTAGTAAAAGTTGTGTATAGGTAAAGAGGTTCACCTTTGACAGGTGGTCGCAAGACTCACGTGATAATCAGACATTCCTTAAGATTCTGAAAGGCTCGCTCTTGATCATCCCCCCATTCATACGGCTTATTTTTATTTAATAATGGTGAGAAGGCGGACAATAGTTGTGCCAACCCTGAGATAAATCTCCGGACGTAAGATATTCTTCATATGAAAGTTTGCAACTCTTTCACATTTACGGGCAGCGTCATAGTGGTAATCGCTTCCACCTTGCTCGGATCAATTTTTATTCCTTTGTTTGTAACAACGAATCCCAAGAACTTTCCGGAAGTGATACCAAAAGCGCATTTGAGGGGGTTCATTTTTTAGGTGATATTTTTGCACTGTCCAAAAACGCGCTTCAAGTGATCCAAGTGATCTTCTCGCGCCTTAGATTTCACCACAATATCATCTATGTATACCTCCATTATTTGGTGCATCATGTCGTGAAAAATTGCTACCATCGCCCGCTGATAGGTTGCGCCTGCGTTCTTCAGTCCGAAAGGCATCACAACATAGTAAAAATTTCTATATGGCGTCTGAAAAGCTTTTTTGTGAGCATCCTCCGCTACCATTCTTACCTTATTGTATCCGCTGAACCCATCCATAAAAGAGAACATATCATGCCCGCACGTGTTATTCACCATTACATCTATATTTGGCACCGGGAAATCATCTTTAGGACATGCGCGATTCAAATCTCGATAATCAACACAACATCATACCTTTCCATTATTCTTAACCACTGGCATGATATTAGCTAACCACACAGGATGTTGAATTGGTTTGATGAATTTGGCTTTAAGCAGCTTTTCCACTTCTTCCTTGATGGCAAGTTCTATCTTTTCCGAAAAATTGCGGCTCCACTACTTAACTGGCTTGTACTCGGGTGAAACACTGAAATTA
Source organism: Papaver armeniacum (assembly GCA_023531295.1). Classification (NCBI taxonomy): domain Eukaryota; kingdom Viridiplantae; phylum Streptophyta; class Magnoliopsida; order Ranunculales; family Papaveraceae; genus Papaver; species Papaver armeniacum. Next base: position 41,204 of record JAJJWW010005173.1, on the reverse strand, counting down.
TGCGCGACTAAGCTACTATCCAGGCCAGGCATTTCATCATAAGTAAACACGAACACATCTTGGTATTCTCAGAGCAACTTGATCATCTGCGCCTTTTCTTCTCCTTGAAAATGTTTGCTGATGCGTACGCAACGAGGGTTGTTCTCCGAACCGAGGTTTATTTCTTCTAACCCATCAATAGTTGGATAGACTTTTATCTTTTCTTCGGGCAAGATTTCTATCATTTATGCCTCTGAGGCAGGAACTTCCATCTATTCTTGTGAATATTCCATTATTGGGGTTGTCTCTACCATTTCCTCATCTACCGATGACATAACACAATCGTGTTGGTGCTGAGAGACTTCCCTGTCTAATTGCTATAAGAGGTTAACATGTCCACCTTCCGGCCGCGAGAAGCGTTTGAACTGAATTTCTTTGTTTCGGTTACTGCTCTCTTACTCCCCGTGACAGATCCCATCCATGACGGGCTGAACACTGACTTAGATTTTCCCTTTGGTTGCTCTTCTAGCTGGAATTATTCCCATTTTGGAAGTGGTGTTATATGCTCCGGATGTTCTTCCTGGTTTAAGACAGGTTGCGTGTAGAAGACTGCGTCCGCCATGTAGGCTTCTTTGGGTCCGAATGGGTTGCTCGTAGCTGGAATCCGGAACTACTCCTCCAATATTAGTCTTAACAAACTGATGATATGTTGATGCTACTACCTTGTGATTCAAGAGCCATCCTCACCCGAGCAACACGTGGTATCATCCTCAAGCACGTAGAAGGGAGTGAGCGCTCTGATAGGTCCGATCTTCATCATCAAATGTACTATCCCAATTACCGTCTGTCCTCCAAATCCTCTCACGGTTGTCGCGCGCATCTTAATTGTTGTCCGTAACACTCCTATGGATTCCAACGTGTGTGTAGTGAAATTAGGTTAAGCGAAGCCTCACCATCTATGAAAGCTCGCTTGAGAGGTTGTTTGTTAATAAAAGTCGTCAGGTATAAAAGGCGAAGGTGCTCTTCTGGGTAACATATATCTTCATCCGTAAAGGTAATGGCCTCTTTAGGTATCGGATTGTACGCCTTGCCATATGCAATCGCAGTTATATCCTTGGACACTTCACGGACTTGTTTTTCACTAAAACCCAGAGAGTCGAAGAACTGTTGAGCCAAAATAGTTTGAGCAAACTTACTATCAACTCCATTCACATCCGGAAAGACTGTTATCTCAGAAGATTTACATGCTTCTTCTTCTCCCACATCTTCCCAAGGCCTCCAAGCTTCTCCCTTGGCATGGTCATGCGAGATCATCATAACTTGATGCTGAGGAAGCGAATCGTTCTTGATGCTTTGATCTCCTATCTCCATCTCGCCTCTGGCTTGCTTCTGTTGCACAACATACCGAAGGGAATAACACTCCACGGTCGGATGGTGGACTCTCCTATGGTAATGGCAGTATCGCTCGTGCATCTTATCCGCTGCGGTGGGTTCTGCAGATGCTGGTGGTAGAGTCTCCTCCTTGTTCGATACCCATTGTTTCAGAAGTCCTATTATCTGCTCTTTAATGCACGGTAAAGTTGGTGGCGGATTGGATCTTCCTCCATCCGCTCTTCCCACTCTTCTTCCAGATTGTCCGCGGTAGGAACAAAAAGCAGCTCCACCTTTTCCTCTTTCGTTCACTTGATCATTAAAATCAGGTGCGGATGCAGCGTTGCCAGAGTGTTTTTGCCATGTGTGTCCACCCACTCCCGAGTGCATAGCATCCGCACAATCTGATATCCGGGCTGCAGCTTCTTCAACTTCCACAAAGGTTTGGAATTTGACGTTTGTTAGATTTAGCCGGAAGACAGTATCCATTCCTCTAATGCAGATTTCCACTAAGCGCTCCTCCGGAATATCCTCATGGCATTCTAGCGTGAAATCTCAGAAATGATTAATGTATTTTCCGATCTCTTCTCCTACCCGTTGGGTACATCTTCCCAAATCTATTGATGTGACCCTTCTTTGGGCGGAGTAAAATTTCTAAAAGAAAAGTTGCACCATGGCGGACCATGAGCTGATGCTTCCGGGTTTTACGTTGTCATACCAGGTAAAGGCATTGTTTGTTAATGACTTTGAGAATTCTCGCATGCAAAGGCTTTCATCCTGAGCATAGGCGTTCAATACTGATATAAAGCGGCTCACATGTTCTCGAGCGTTCCCTTTTCCGCCATATGTTTTGAACTTTGGCGATGTATAATCCTCATGATACAAGTAATCAGCAACTTCCACGGAGTATGGTGGTTCTAGCGAGTCATAGGCATCATGCTTTGTCACTCGGTAATTAGTTTCCAAATGCTAGGATGAAACTAGTTGTAAAGGGTTCCCTTTATAATCCCTTTTCGCGATCACGTCTTCCGTCATACCCTGAATAGTGTTTTCACGACCGTCCAGGACGTTGTAAAGGGTTTGAGTAGATCTATAAAACAAGTCCCATTGTAGATAATAAATACTAGTTGCATCCTGGCTTAAACTGAGATAAAAAAAGTTATTTGAAAAATAACTAAGATGAAACTGGTTTCATCCTGCTTTGGATTTGGTTGAATTTGTTTTAATTTTCACCCATGTTTCAACTAATATGAAATCAGTTTCATCATGTTTGAACTCAGTTGAATTTGTTTTCATTCATTCTTAATCTGTGATGTACATGGTTTCATCCTAGTTTAAACTATATAATGAATTTTGTCAAGGTTTGAATCATGGTGTACATGTTTTCATCCGTATATAAACTAAGATGAAACCAGTTTCATCCAGGTTTAATCAACGATGTACATAGATTCACCGTGTTTATACTAGGATGAATTTCATCTTAGATAAAAGATAAAAATAGATTCACCCAAGATAAAACCTGTTTTCCTCGGAATATGTAGAATGAAATTAATTTTCATCCATATTTAGTTTATGACGTGTAGTATAATCATTCAAGTTTAATCTTAAAAATGAAGACAATAGATATGGAGTTTGTCATAATGGACGTATTGTATTGGTAGTATTAAAAATGACGAAATTTCATACAAGACTAATGTTATGTCAAAATAATAGGAAAAAAAAAAAAATTATAGAAAATGCAAGCAAGAAGTACTTTTATCAATGTTTCTCCTGGAGCTTTTATCAAACAGTTGATATGCATTTTTGTGGGCGTCGAGAGGTATGTTTTTCCTTCATCTATTAAGCTCAGCAAAATCTCTTTTTAAAAACAACCGCAGTTTCGTTGTCATTTCAGTACGCCTAACAACCATAATTCAAGCCATTCGTATCATAGAACCAATGGTAATAACTCATTGACAAACTTCTTCCTCATTGATTTCATGATCACAAACCAACCCAAAACAGCGAGAAACTTGCACCGATAGTGTTGTATAGTTCTTGATTTTGAACACCCCCATTAAGCATGAAATTGCACATTAAAGAATTTCTATTGCATAAGTGTTCAGGCAGACAAGCAAATTAGTTTTAATTCCACCGTCAAAGTCTTCATCTTAACTTTCACTTGGATGAAAATCATCATCGTCAATTTTTTTGGCTTAATCATCCTTTGTTCTCTTCCTCGAATGATTGAGGTAGATCTGTAACATGGGCTTGGATTTCTAACCAAACACAAAATTTATGGACATAAGCATCGAAAAAACTAATTGCATCTGAACTGGCAATGAAACCCAACTCGGTTGTGTCATATATTGATATATACAATCTAATATCATAAGATTGGAAGACGTGATGGTCGTAAGAAGTATTTGGCACATAACAGAAGTTCTGATAGTGAAGATATTCGCCGCTATATATACTATACAGATAAGCTTTTAGTTTTGTGGAATCAAATTAGGTAATATAAATATAAATGAGGGTACTCTGGTCCATTGATTGATTCAAATATATTTGGGTAAAATGCCCGATATGGATATTAAAACAGTATCGGGTCCTTTGGGGCTGATCTGAGCAGATCAATCAACACCCAGACCTTGTTTCTCCTCCCCTTAATTTGACTGATTTTTTAAGTTAGTTCTCTCTCTTTTAGTCATTCCGGTGAGGTTTTCCGTTGCTATCTTATGGTTTTGCTGGTAGTTCATCAGCTGTTTGGCACTGGTATGTTTCTTATTCTGATAGGGAGAAGAGATTTAGACATACAACCTTTTTCAGATGTACACTCCATCCAAGTCAAAAGATTAGCTTCATCTCCGGCAACTCGAAAAGAATCGGATTTATTGTCTGTTTTAGTTTCTGTTTATTTAGCATTTTTTCTTGTTTTAGTTTCATTGTACTTGTGGACTTGTGCTCTTATTGGATTTTGCTGCACACTTGATGGCCATTTTCTCCGGCAGTTATAAAAGTTTTGTATTATTTTCCGGTGGGTTCACCATTTTCAGTGGAGGAAAGTTTCCTGACAGCTCTTTAGAAACAATCTTGAAATCCTGGTTTTAGTTCTCACCCGATGGATTGACGGTTGTGGTCTGTATTTTGTTTGCATCATGGATATGTTTTTGGTTCTTTGGCAGAGAAACAAGCAAAGCATATCAACATCTTTAGTGCTTATCTTTCAGCAAATCAAAGTTTCAACAACTTTTTTTTGCATCGGCGTTAACTACACCAACTAGTTCCAGATCTGCTATATTTTATGTGTATGGTGTTGAAAGGATTTTATGGTACCTTGTTTTAGGATTATTATGTTAGTTTATGTTGTTTTAGTTTTACTTGTTTTAGGATTAGTAATGAAGAGAAAGACTGCAACAACTTGTTCAAGATCATCGCCCAGTTCATCTATTACTGCAACTGTTACCTTATCTCCAAAGCCGAGTCAGCCCGATACTTTCCGCTACAGACACTTAAAGACAGATGAAGACTTTCACTGCTACTTGAGACACTCTTGTTACTATTTGAGACACTTTGGTTACATGTTGGATATTGTTACTACTAGTTGGGTCATTGCTACCTTGATTGCACTAGGCAATCTAAACTTAAAAAACTCCAGTTCATGTGATATACATGTTCTGAGGAACATTGGGTTGGACTTGATCCAGTCATTGGCTTGTGCTTTGACACATACTGGTTTTGTTCGCAAAATCAGTCTGGCCATATATGTTGGATCCTCTCCTTTGCAAGAGAGAAGGATTTCTGAAACTGTTTTTAGATCTGAAGGGATAGATTTGGTAGGCAAGAATTGGTGGAGATACTACAATATGTATGACTGGTTTAAGATCTTGAAAACTTCATGTAAGGTTTTCGATTACCTAAATCGACTTTCTCAATATATGTTCTGAGGTTAGCCTCTTTTTCGAAAAGAAAAAAAAGGATATTAAAACAGTATCTAGTGGATATTCAAACAATATCTTATTTTAGATGTATTAGACCCAGAAAAATGATTTTAAGGGTTATTAAACCAATTTTGTGAATTTTAAAGTTAGGTCCTTGGTTAATGTAAAGGAAAACATCGTTCATCGTATTAAGGTCACCCTTTTATTATGATATTTTAATTTAGATGTTTCTTCGAAGATGTTTTGACTGATCATGTTTTGTACCGAAAATAAAAAAAAAGACCGACCATGTTGGTTTAATATGAAAATATTTCACTGGAAACCGATTTTTGAGTCATCTATTAATTCACCCGCTATTTGAAATTGCAATAGGGTACGGACAACACATTGATTTGTGGTTTGTGTTGGTTTTTGTTGACATGGCTATTACAAGGGGCGGGGCCGTTCCTGGAGTATATTTGCCCGGAAATGAACTTATTTTTTGTTGCCCCTCAAAAATTTTTTTTTACACAAAATCAACTAATAAAAGATCATAATCGTTTCGTTTCTGATATAAATAATTAAAATAAGAACTTACAAAATTTGTTTTAGTGTCTTTACCTACGTATATTCTTAGACGCAAACTCTCTAATAACCAAAATTTATAATCTCTTTAATAACTCTCTAATAAGTACCTTGTCCAAAGAAATCGAATAGACGAGTCACCTCCTGTCTTGCGTCTCCATGTTCGTCATTCTACGGGTGTATTAAGTGGTAGAGAAATGCTTATTATTTTTATCGCAAGGAAAGTTGAAATCTACAATTCTTCGCGGACCATTCTCCACTAAAAAATCAATCCAGTTTTGATCAATTTTACTCCAATTCTTTGGATAAAAAATATCTTCATGAGAATTTTCCATGTTAACCCCAGTTGTATCATTATGATTAGCATCCATTTCACTGTCACATACATCTTCTTTCATATTCACACCATTTCTATTCTCATTTGCTTCACTTACATTGCCACCATCTCCAACCATATCATTATTTTCAACAACATTTGCATCATCACTATCACCATTTACCTCAACTAGATGACCGCTGCCACAGTGGGAAGGCCGACCGAAAAAATTGACGCAAAACTACATTTTGTACTCACAATTTATTTACTTCTGCCATAATGGAACGAAGTCGGACTTGAAAATTTGTATACAGTTGAAAAGTTAATTGAATTCGAATACAATTCTGGCGGAAACTTAACCAAAAACGTGACTCGGAACGCATACATGCCTTTGCGGTTCTTCAAATATAATTGGTACCCACTCTATGATTCAGTGAAACTTTGAGTTCCACACTTCAATCTGTAACACCCGGTGTACGAAACTGGTAGCATTGGCTTGTTATTTCTCCTCCCTTTTGCACAATTTTACTACATGACTGGTTCATGAATTCTGTCAAACACCTGCTGAGCATGACACAAAATGTAAATTGATGAGTTAGCTTGATTTCTAGATCCTAAACACAACTCCATCCATGCGTACTATTCCTGACAAACACAATCTAATTCTACCGAAATAGGATTCACATCAAAAGAAATCACTCATCAGAAGTAAACTATAGCTCATTATTAAATTGGATGGCATGCATGAGTAACGGAAAAATCTTCGTTGTGATATCATTCTCACAAAGTGTAGCATGAAACTTCAAGTTCTAACCATTTGGAAATTCTCTAATTATAGGTGTAGAATGTTAGAAACTTTCGACAACAAGAAAATGTAACTAACATGAAAGCTAACACGTATTAGAAATGCATTTGAAATTTGTAAACAATGAGAGTAATCTTTAATCTTCACATAGAAAAATGACACCAACTAACATCAATCCCTAACTAACAAAGAAGCAGTGAATTTGAGCTGAACCTGTTGTTTGCAATGGAATTTATGTGATAGTCGTGTGCATGAGCAAATACTCTTCGACATCTAGGAACACGGATTGTTTCTTGGCCAATAATCTGCTCAAAAACAAATAAACCAAGGAAATGTTTTAGGATAACATTCAAGTTGTATTCTCTAACAAAAAGAGGAACCTAAACGACTCATTTTAAAGATATGTGAAAAAATGGTTTCTTCTTACAGTCCTGTTATTCTAATTATGAACCTCTCATTTTAAAGATATGTGAAAAAATGATGGTGGGGGTTCAAATTTGGAGATTTTTTTCTTGAGAAAGAAAAATGGGCACTTCTTTATGAAATGATATAACCACATACTCAGGTTCGGCATTGCTGCATAAGCTACATTCATGTACAATGTTAGGTTTAAAAAGACGGTCGTTTCCAGTGAGCATCTAAAGGAAATACTGAATCTATCAGCCTCTGAAGTCTAAATTAAGCATAGTTCTTAATCTTAAGCAACAATACATTAACTAAGTACTAAGTACAAAACAAAAGTACAAAACAAAAATAAAACATCAAATAGGGTTCCAAGTGGATTTGATTAGCATCATAAAAGTTAATGCTTTTTAAGACATAGTCGTGTTAACAATGTCTTACGTACCTTGGCAAATTACCTACTTTAGCAGCTTGCTTCAGATACCAGAACCGGTTCTTTTCAGTTTTTTTCAACAAGCTACTTCTTTTATGTTTGTCTCTTAGAAAAAGGATCCTCCACTGGCCCTGCGAAAACACCAAGATACATCACGCCATTAACCAAACTTTTAAAATATATAGACTTTGAATGGTTCGCAAAAACCAATCACCAGATGCTACTTTGTGTTACCATTCAAATCCTTCATAACACCAACAGTATGTTATTCCACACTTCTTAAGATTATGTGGAACTCAGAGGTACAAAGAGCCCAAAACTTAACCACATACAATTCCTACAACTTCGATTTAAGCACACCCATGAAATAAACCATCAATTCATACTCAATTTCAAATTAAAAGAAAATAAAATAAGAAACCCTAAATTACCTTTAATTCTGAATTAAATTGACTCCACGATAAAAATTCCCTTTCATTCTTCATCCATCAACAACTCAAAACACCTATCAATTCAATAAAATCTCAACGCCTAATCTCAAAAACCTAATCTCCAGTTCTCTTAGAATTATCTTGTTTCCTTGAGTCAAAATCAACTATTGAGAACAACACCGCTACCGTTACTTAATGCAGGATCGATCTCCTCTTATTGAGAAGAACACTTCGGTTATCACGAATTTATTTTTTCGGAACCGAACTCACAAAAATTGTTTTAACCGAACTCCTCATTGAAAACCAATATATTGTGTTCGGTTGGTTAGGTTAATTGGAATTTTTTGTCCTTTAACCGAACACTTGTATTCGAACAACAAATGCTGAGTTCGGCTGGTTCACAAAATAAAATAAAATTGCTAATTGAACTGCACCCTTCTCTAAAAATCAATATGTTGAGTTCGGTTGGTTCGCAAAAAAAAAAAAAATTGCTAACCGAACCCTTCTCTGAAAATCAATATGTTGAGTTCAGTTGGTTCGCAAAAAAAGAAAAGAAATTCTAACCGAACTCTACTATGCAAACACATATGTTGAGTTCAGTTTATTTGAGAATTTTTCTCCTAACCGAACTTCACTCTAATATTGAGTTCGGTTCATATGGAAATTAATGTTGGAAACCGAACGTTACTTTGTATACTCTAGAATAAAAGTTCGGTTACCTGTCCTAGAACCTGTTAGCCGAACTCATCAAAACCTCCATTAAAAGAGAGTTCAGCTACCTGTGTCTTAGGAAAAAGTAGCCGAAACTACACTTCCAAATAAGTTCGGCTACCTGTTCTTCAGATCTTGTAGCCGAACTTGTTTGACTTAACCCAGTTCAAGCTATAAAATTTCTTATTTTCAGGAAATTTTGTCCAATTCATGCAACAAAAAACTATATTTGAAGTATGCTTGGGTGGTTTCAAGGTTCGAATTCAAAAAATAAAAAAATAATTGAGTTTTTCCAACTCTTATAATCTCCTTCTTCTTCCCTTTCAATAAGTTAATTTTAAGAAAAATAATATTGATTTTATCTTACACTAATCACTAATTAACCGAATTTAATTACACTAACTAATGATTACACTAACTAATCATTACACAAACTTAATTATAAAGGGTAATTCTGGTATAAAATAAATATTTGGATAAGGGGTGTCTTCACTTTACTTCTAAATGTCTTACTAAAAATAGAATCATGGTCCCTAAAAACCGTTTGTTTTTATAACTTACCAGACCATTTAAAATGTATAATAGCCCATATCAGAAGTACAGACCTTCAAACTTCTCTTCTCTCAACATTAAAAAGGATTTTGTTCGAAGGGAAAACATTTTTATATAAGAAAGTCATCGGCTCCTAACAGCTTTTGATGGCTTATAAGAAGAAAATGATCTTAGTTTTAGGGTTTTTCTTATAAAGGAATTTTGTTTCACAAGTTTATTTCATGTCACAACATACAATGTGAGAAACTCACACATATGTATAATGGGATGATAGTAAAATAACTTATTTCTTTGATTCTAATTTTACCTGGCATTTTTAGGGGCGACCCCAAACGAATTAGGGGCGACTTTTTTATTCCCAACCCATATACACCGTTAAGGGATGTCCAAAAACGCGGAGAATATGTTAATTCCCTTACATAATCGGAAGCTATTTTGTGCCCGATTATTATAAAGAAATCGGAAGCTTAGTAACGATATTATACTACCGATTATATCGATTTTGTGCCAAATGCGTATCTTGCTTCTATAAAAATCGGTAGGAAAAACAACCTCACGAGACTACCGATTGTTAAAGTATAGAAATAAGAAATCTTGGTGATTTCACAAGGAAGAAATTTGGGGCAACTTTATAATCGGAAGTCATATTAACTACCGATTATTCTAGTTCCCAAATTCGAAAAAAATGACAATTCTGCAAAAACAAAATTTGGGACAACTGTATAATCGGAAGTCATATTAACTACCGATTATTATAGTTCTCAAATTTGAAAAAAATTGAGATTTCGGCAAAAACAAAATTTGGGGCAATTGATCGGAAGTGAAAATACTTCATTTGCCTACCGATTATACAGTTGCCCCAACAAAATAGAGCCGTTGGAACTCTAAACTCTATATAAGGATTGTATCCTTTTACTCTCTATGGAACACAAATACCTTTAAACTCTCTCCAACATCATCTTCAACATAATGGCCCAACCATTCATTAATCCTACCGAGTTCACGATTGAATAAGATTTATCTTTATGTAGGCGCTATGTTCAATTCTATCCGAGATGAGGAGAAGAACGTAGGCAAGGAGGCATAATGAGTATGAGTTATTTGGGGAAAATTCACGAAAAATTCTGCGCCGACACCGGTAACCCAAACAACCGTCACTCCGCTGATCTTTTCTCGCCGAGTTGGTTCAATAAATGTACACGTCGAAGAATTCGTCCATTTAACTTATCTTGTGAATCAATATCGATTGAGGGGTGAAAACAATGATGAGGTTATAGAACGATCTCTCGGGGAATGGCGTAGATGGAAAAGATCCAGCTTCCGTTATGAAGCTCATTTTAGAATTCTTAGGGCGATGGAAAGATTTAATCCGTTCAGGACTCGTCCAACACGTCCGCGACGCTAATGACAATACCTTGTAATAGAATTGCCGGAGTTCAATGTAAAATTATGATGATGTGTAGGTGATATTGTTATGAATTTCAAAATATTTATGAAAATCGGAAGTTTTAATTGTTGATCTGACTACCGATTATACTCCAACGGCTAGTTCGTTCAAAAGAAACTAGCCGTGCCTCGAAAACCACACACAATCGGTTGAAAATACATATTGATAAACCTCCAATTATATTACTCTAATGAAATTGAGAACTCTGTTGACACAACATCCTATAATCGGAAGTATATAACAATAAATATGTACCGATTATACATAATCGGGTGCTTTGTTCAAACATTTCCTACCGATTGTGTGTAATAATTGTACGTAATTTCATGCGATCTCTTGTAAAAGTACGCATCAACGGCCATATTTTCAAAAAAAAGAAGAGACGTTGGGACTCTCATCTATATAAGGAGGGTAAACTCTTCTTATTTATGAACCAAACAACACATACATAGCATCGTGTATTCTACAAATAGATTTTCCATCGTCTACTCTTGTGAATTCATTCTATATCTCAACTTACAAGCATGGCAACGTTTGACGCAGCTGAAGATTTGGTCTTTGTGAAAACATGGTATCGTGAAACAAGACGTGAAGATGTCATAGCAGGAAGGTTAACACCCGAAGTCTTTTGGGCGAGGGTATATAGCCAATTTGTGCGAGAGTATGGAAATCCAAAGCAAAGATCACTCCAACAAGTTCATTATCGTTTCCGACTTGTCCAAAAAGGGGTAAATGATTACATAACGATACAAAAAAGGATGTTTAACACTAGCCACTTAAGCTTGTCGATCCAACAATTTGTAAGTATAACGCCGGTTATTGTTTTTAAATTACACCGGGTGTCTAATCTTTCTTACTAAAACGAAGTTGACATTATTTTATGTTTGTTATGTAGGCGATACTCGCAAAAGACAAGATTTAGTGGAAAAGGGTGAAGAATTCACTTATGATGGAAGTTATGAATTCTCAAGTCCGTCGCAATAAGTATAAATATTGATTGATGGTTACAATCGAAGTTATTATTTTATATTGTCTACCGATTCTGGAAGATTTTCACTTTTTTTGTCGACTTTGGTGACAATCGGAAGTTTATGGAATATGTTGTCTACCGATTCTGGGAAAAATTTTCAGTTTATTTTTTGTCAGAGTTTGGTGACAATCGGATGTTCATATAATATGTAATCTACCGATTCCGGGAAAAAAATTTCACTTGTTTTGTCAGCCTTACAATCGGAAGATAAATTCAAAAAGTTAATAACCGATTATAATATTGATTGAGTCTGTTTACAAAAGCTTGTATAATCGGTTGATATATTAAAAATATAACTACTGATTATAGCTTTATACTTCACAGTATTTTCCACAAAATTCCAAAAAAAAAAAAAAACATGTACAAATAGGGCTTTCCAAAATACATCTTTCAAACATAACGATAATTTATCTTCATCATCCGAGGGAACCGATTCCAGTAGGCCTTTCGATAAATCCTCCTTCATGACGCAATCCCAATCCAACATGTTGGTCTCGTATTGTTTCAACCAATCGTTACAATGATTCGTTGGGAAGTAATCACTCAAACCACCCAACGGAGGTAATGGGCAATCCCTCTTTACTCTTAAACCGATAAAATTCATCTCATTCACAAATGCCATAACAATTCTTCTATCTTTAACCAATTCATCGCAAACCATCCTTGTAGGTGTAAACGTAAAAGAATGTCCATACCTAGGAGTAACAAAGAAATGTACCACGCAATTCAAAGCGTCCGCTAAGAGATATCCACATTTAGGCATTGTCATCCAATACTTGGATCCGATTGTCTTCAATCCCTTTCGTCACTTTACATGCGCAACTAAGTCTTTGAACTCTAGTTCTTTGTCGTGCCTATCTCCTTCCTTCATCATCTCCATATAGAAATCCTTTTCCTTTATTAGTTGTACCGCCATCTTAGTTCTTAAATTTTGCCATTGGGTGACATCTTCGTTCACCCACTCTCCAAAGTAACCAATTTGTTCCGTGGCGACGTGAAACCCACAATTGCCATCCCCATCAACCTCGTCGGTGGACAAAACAAATGGAACAATGAGTGGAGGGAGTTGTTTCATATACTCTTCTATAATCGTGTACCTTGATCGTGTTGGTCTTCCATGAAAATTCCTAGGACAACGAAGAGTACCATACTTCTCTCTTATAGTCACCATTTCCGTTGATTGTGTTTGTTGCGAGTCGCTCATTTGATCAATAACTACGGAGCTAGTTTGGGTCTCCACTAACACAACTTATTCCACCGCATCGGCTTGAATTACTTGAGAAGGCTTCGTAGAGACCTTTGGACTCACTTGTTGGGCGGTTGGTCCATTTTGATCTTTTCTTGGACGACCTCTTTTCTTGGGTTGCGGCTCATCTTCAAATTCGGCTTCCGAACGCTCATGCCTACACAATATTCTTTTATTAGACAAATGCTCCTTAAAATTCATTTCTTTCAATGGTCCTCGACACTTCGGTGTTTGGCCTACCCGCCCCCTTTTGCTTAATAGGTTCATCAACCTACCTTAAACGAGGGTGAAGAGCTTGCTCCAAATCATGAATCAATATTTTCTTCTTGGCGCCATTTTTTGTAGTATAACGCTCGGCTATTCTTGCACACAATTCCGACTCCATGAACGACGGACCATCGACTACGGGGGTGCTTGGAGTGAAATTTAATTGCTTCCAAAATGGATGAATATCATTGATGTCAATCACATCGACATACCTACCCATTTTATGACGACATGGGAGACCAATACCTATCATATCCTTGCAAACACAAACCGTATTCTCGTCATCATAAGCTTTATACAACTTCAATTGTTCCATCATGTGATTTATTGCCCATTTTGAAACTTTATGAACAATGCCCCTTAGAATCAATCTTTCCCTTTCATGTTCCGTAGGGAATTTATGTACACTAAATTACATAGAATCCTTAATCTTTACGAGATCACAATTGGTGAATTCATGGATTGCTTCTTGGATCGACACAACTCCATTTTGACTACCTAGAAGTATTTTCTTTAATCGGCCATGAGACCCCTCCGCAATGCTTGTTGCCTCGTTCTTGAAGTTACGATATTCATATGTCCATGCATACACAAACCTCTCCTTAATCGATAACCATTGTGTTTTACAATACTCAACGGGTTTTGGGTAGTCCTTGCCATATTCTTCCTCAAATTTCTTCAAGTTTCTTTCGTAAATTTCCTCGGTCATTGACCAAACGATCTTGTCCCATGCTTTCATGAACGCTCTCCAAATTATTCCATCCACCTTCCATTTTTCATCAAATATAACCTCTTCTTTTCCTCTCGTTCTTTCGCGGTTAATTTACTAATGCGCTCATCCTCTTCCTTCGACCTCTTGGTACCCTTGGAAATGGTGATGGCAATTTTATTTGAGGTTGCCTTGAATGTGCCACGTACATTGCAAGTTTCGGGCTTCAGGAAACACTACCGCTATTGCATGCATTAAGGCTTGATCGTTATCCGTTACAATAACTCTTGGAAAATCATCCCCATTGTAAATGAACCTCAGCATCTCCAACATCCAAATGAAAATCACGTTGTTCTCATGATCCATTAAACCCCATGCAATCGTAAACGTGTTTTTGTCCGAAGTGTGACAAGCAATATTCAACAACGGCATGTTATATTTGTTTGTCTTGTGTAGTAGCAGGTTTTCCCACACTACACCCCTCACTATATTTTGCTTAATTAGTCCATTGAAAGTTGTATAATTGAGAATGTTTATTGATTAATTTCATGAGTTGTCCACACAGAAAAGTAGAATTACACTTAGCAAGTAAAACACTCTTAAACTTTCTCTCCTAATGACTTGCCCAACAATTCCAAAAAGATCTCTCCTTTACAATGACTCATTCGACCCTTTATATAGGGTAATACATAGTGGATGACAAATAAGCTATCCTTTATTTTCGGAATATCTCGAAGTGTCGCCAAAGTGTACAACTATTCAATCTCGCGACACTTCTTAACCCTCGCGATCTTACGTCTTCTTTATGTCTCGCCCCGTCATTATTCTTTTTGCGTCGTTTATTTTAGTTCTCATGATCGCCTCGCGACATCGTTGTTTATTAACCCCGCGAGTCCTGTACATTGCGATATTATGGTCCTACATCTTGCCTCTTTTTCCTTGAATATTGCTTGAAGAGTGATTTTTAAGGAAAAATCGTTGTTGTAATAATCTTTGGTCTTCGTCCGATGAAGGAACGAGCGAAAGAATACTGGACTTGAAAAGTACGTACTTGCTCTCTATTCTTTTGCGAAATTCCGAAGCTCCTATATACAGTGTCATTTCTTGCCTCATGCGTTACGCAGAATAATCGGTTTCGCAATCTCTTCTCGCCTATTAGAAATATGCCATATATTTGAATTCTCGCTAAATTTCTTTTTCGTCAAGTTTCCTTGGATTTGGGTAATGACCGTTAACACGTGTCTATATTTGCCTCTTTTTTCCAGTGCATTTAATGTTATCCTATTGTAATACCTTTTTCTCATCTATTTATAGAAGTGTTCCTTGTGAAGAAACTTCTTTTTCCCTTTCATCTTCTTCATCGTCCGCAAACTTTCCTCTTCTTCATCGCTACTTATCTTCTTATCGCTTATCATTCTCATGGCATCCAGGTTTGTTAATCTTGCCATATCTAATTTGATCTTGTGGTTAATTGCTTTGAAGTTAGTTTTTCTTGTTGAAATCATACCGGTATGCTTAACTTTATAGTTCTTTTTCGCCATTGTTGTTTAGCAAGAACCAACCCAAAACTACATTTACCGTAAGGATCCTTTTCTTTCTTTGGGCTCGCCATCGAACCCTCTTCGCAACAAGAATCTCCTACAACCAAAGCCTACTTCGCGAACAAAATCTCGTAGTTAACAAAAAGGAAGCCTGCAGTGACAAGGTATTTAAGAAACATTTCTTTTTTATGAACAATATATTGTCGCCTCTCGTTTCTTATTTAACTTGTAATTTGCGTGATGATGGAAATATCACAAAACTCCTAAAAGGCTTCGCCAACCCAAGCCTGTTACTCCCCAGTTGTTCCATTTCCTTCATTCATACTCTTCATCTCTGCTGCGAAGTCGTCGAAGATAATATTCCTATACCTCAACTCCTCATAGACCAAGTTCCTTTACAACTGTCCTCCTATAAACGATGTTACACCACCCTCTCGCTATCAATATTTCTACTATTTCTCCAATCACTTCTCTCCCTAAAACTTCCTCTTCTCATGAGGTTCCCTTGCAAAGGATGACTCATCTTTTTGGTAGAGCAAATTCCTCTAACAATGGGAAAATTTGGAAGGTATAGATGTGGCCTTTAAGGTTCTTTCGGATCTCGTGAATGATGCCAAGAGGACTTCTGCTGATCCTATCAAATCCAACGTCTGCGAGATTTTAAGTAAGCACCTTGGTCCTGATAAGGTCTCGCAAGCATCTTTGGTTCAAGAAATTAGTAAGCTGAAGGATGATCTCCACCTTGAGAATCAAAAATTTCACAACATCTCGCTAGATCGTGATAACCTTCGCAAGAAGAACGAAGAATTAAAAAGGTATGCTCTCGCCACCTTTTTTTTTTTTTTTTTTTTTTTTTTTTTTTTTTTTGGCTTTTTTACAACTCAAACCCTTGCTCGTCTTCAAAGTATTAAAACCAGAAACGAATAATGGAGATATATCGGATGGAGTCTATCGTTGAAGAAGTTCGAGTTGAAAGAGATTCTTGGATGGAGCAAAGATAATCTCTTAGATAATCTTCATACCTATGCAATTGATCAAATAAATAACTTGTCGAAAGAGAATTTTGATTTATCGCAAAAGCAAGACTTATTAAGTAATGACTTATCTCGCCTCTCTTATGCTTTGACTAAAACTAATTTGGAGTTGGAAACTTTATCAGATGAGAATCGAACTCTTTCTCAAGAGAAACGTTCTCTGTTAAATAAGGTGGCGAGCTACTCGCAGCAGTATGATGCTTGCCAAAAATTATGTGAAGAACAAGAGCAAGCCATTCATTCTTTGAAAAACCAACTTGAAGAAATTACTGCCGAGAGAGATAAACTTATTCAAGGTAGAATAACTTTGAGTGTAAAAGCGAAGCAATTCCAAGAACAATGTGCCAAATTAGAAAAATCCAACTCTTCTTTGGCGAATGAAAATTCCATACTTGTTTCTCATGAAAAGAATTTGCGATCTCGATTGAAAGGCTTAATGGGAGATTCATTTGATGATGTCATGGACCGTTTGGGGAATAACTTCAGCAGCTTTAATTCAACATCTTACTTCTCAAAAGGAAGGTAGTCAAATTATTTGACTATCTTAATTTATGTATTTATTCCATGAATGGTTTATTACCCCAGAAAGTGCCAATAATGTTCAATAAGAACTTTCTCCGATCTTGTGTATTTGTTATGCGAGACTGGAGAGAAAGCTTCGCTCCACTATCTCCACCCTCAATCCGATTATTCTAACATTCGCAAGGAAAATGGACTACTCTCCGCGCATCTTGCTCGTTCTCGCGACCGTGCAGAGCGAAGGTTTGATTATATGTCTGATTGTAAGGATATTGATAGTAAAAATCGTCAAAAGGCACTGCTTCGTCAATTCCATCTTAAAGCGGAAGTCCTTGTGAATGATATTTTGCTGTCAAAGTCTCTTGATCCTATTCATGTCGATCCTTTGGAAGTAAGTGATGATGAAGTCCCCGATTCTCCCGATAGTGATTATGACTATGAAAGCGGCGAAGATATCGCATGTCGAAGTTGTCAATAAAGATCCGATCAAAAAATCGCTAATGAAAATCCACCATCTGGCGAGAATGAAGGTGCTGAAAATATTTCTGATGAACATCCATTGACCGGTGAAGGTGAAGCTGAGAAAATTATTGGTGAAGATGATAAAATTGATGTAGAGAATTAACTGCTTTATAACTTTTGCTGCGACTGTCTTTTTGTTTTGAAAGATTAAATCCCTTGTTGAATAATCCTCTTATTTTCTTCTTCTTAATTATGACCATAATCTCGCAAGCTTACTCGCTTACATTTTTATGAAATGATTTTTAATCAGTCATCATCATTTTGTATTATGACGAGGTCGCAGTATCTCCATGAGTGAAGAAACCTACTTTTCTCGCCTTATCATTTCGGTAGTCTTTATTTTATCTCTTCTTGTGGCGACAAGGTCGCAGATCGCCTTCACATTTTCATGCAATGGCTCATTGACCTTGCCTTATCAATTTTGTGTGGTCTCTCCGAGTTAGACCTCCCTAATTAGAGGTCTTCCCACGCCACCTTATATGGCGACAAAATCGCAGGACGTCCTTACACTTGCATGTAAAGACCCATTGATCTTGTCTTATCATTTTCCAAGTATTTTTGCCTCTCGCAGGATGTTTTAGTTGCGACAATATGACAGGCCTAAATATCCTTTCGAACATAAAGCCCCATGACATTGCACGGGTCGTGCGACGAAATCGCAGACGTCCGTACACTTTCGTGTAAAGACCCATTGATCTCGCCTTACCCTCGCGTTAGTATTATTGCCTCCGCAGATCATTGCACAAATATGACAAGCCTAAGTCTCCTTGCGAAAACAAAGCCTCATGACATTTGCTTCGTGCTGTTTTGACACCCCTAATGGAGAGCGTCGCCTTATCATCTCCCTGCTTGCCCCTTCAAGGAGGGGAAACATCGGCCATACAAGACTAGCTCCTCCCATCCGGTCTTAACAACAACCAGCTTGTTTTCGCAGCCTCTTATCCCTTATACCTCTATGGTTTATGGTTACGAGACCGCACCCTAAGTGGAGTTTTCTTCGAGCGAGTGCAACGCATGCCAAGACTTGCCAAGAATGGCCGGGGTAGGTTCATCCATCCCGGCACTCGCTCAACCGTACCTCGGCGCCTTCAGGCATACACCGACTCCTTGAAGAGACCTCGGCCGCCCCAACCAGGGTATAACCTACATATATAGTTGGGAATCCAAGGTATCTCCCCCTTGACAGCTTTTCATGGGCCCCAAATGCATGACCCGAGTTTCGTGAGCGGTGTAACCTTCCACCCGAGCCATGTTAAGAGATACCCCTTATATGACGCACTTTAGGTCTTACATTTGCCTCTTACGAAATATAATTCGCGAACTAGGTGTACGCCATAAAGGTTCGTCCCCATTCATTCATTCTTTTTATTCAATCATTCTTCATCATTTGCTATTTGTCATGTAGAGATTCGCCGATTCATTCATTTAATCATTCCTTATCTCTTGTTGTTTTGTTAAGCCATTCCCGACTTTTTTGTTATTCTTATCGCGATCTCTTCGCGATTCTCTCTCGCATTTTATTGAATGTCGCAAATATTTGGCGAAGAAGTATTTCATCTTGATTCCTTTTGTCATCTTTTGTTATTACGGGTAATATTTCTTTAGATATAACCTATTCCATGGTCTATCCAATTTTTGTCCCACATCTCTTCCTTCTGGGTCCATCAATCTATATGCCCCCGCACTCAACTACTTCTTTGACGATATAAGGCCCATCCCATTTTCTCGCCAGTTTGCCTCCACTTTCACGTTGATATATTGGGGTTTCTCGCAACACCAAGTCTCCTGGTTGGAACTCACGTATTTTTACACGCTTGTTATATTCTCTAGCCAGTCTTCGCTGATAATTCTCCATGTGTCGCAAGGCCTTTTCTCGTTTTTCTTCCAATTCATCCAACTTGATTAAAATGTTGCCTGCGCTAATAAAGGTGGCGAGATTTGATCTTGCGACATCAAGCTTCTTCGCACCAACTCAAACCATCTGTGCGAGCTTCTTTTTGTGATAAAATTCACAGATGCGTTTTGTTCTTATCCTTTTCTTCATTCTTCCTTTATTTCCTTCAACAATTTTCCTCTTTTCTTTTTTCTCCCGAATATGAAATCTTCCATTAAAAAACTAGCTTTCTTCCTTGAATTTCATCACAAAGAACCTTGAATTGTTGACTGGTGTTTTCTCCCGAAAATGTGATTTCTTCCATAAAACTTCCATTTTTGAACCCAAATATTATAGATCCGAATAAAAAGTATGAACAAGAACTACTTTTCATGGAAATTTCTCTTAAAGTTTATAGATCCAATTGAATTCACCACCAACAAGAGTGCTTTTTCTAAACTTTCTTGAACCAACAAGATTAGGTCCCTGTTTCTAGCGCATATGTAGTAGCAGTTTTCCCACACTACACCCCTCACTATATTTTGGTTAATTAGTCCATTGAAAGTTGTATAATTGAGAATGTTTATTGATTAATTTCATGAGTTGTCCACACAGAAAAGTAGAATTACACTTAGCAAGTAAAACACTCTTAAACTTTCTCTCTCTAATGACTTGCCCAACAATTCCAAAAGATCTCTCCTTTACAATGACTCATTCACACCCTTTATATAGGGTAATACATAGTGGATTTACTAAGCTATCCTTTATTTTCGAATATCTCGCTAAGTGTCGCTATGTACAACTATTCAATCTCGCGACACTTCTTAACCCTCGCCGAGATCTTACGCCTTCTTTATGTCTCGCTCTGTTTATTCTTTGCGTCGTTTATTTTAGCTCTTCACGACTGCCTCGCGACATCGTTGTTTATTAACCCCGCGAGTCCTGTACATTGCGATATTATGGTCCTACATCTTGTAAGTAGCATCTATCAACAAAATTTTATGAAAACACTGAGCCAATTTTATCATTTCGGGATGTGCCAAGAAAATACGTACCACTTTACCATCCTTTTATTCCGTTCTCAACGTGTAGTCGTGTAACTCAGATAACCACTGCGATTGTTGCATGACCGTTCTACCATCCCATTCCGTCCTTTTGATCGTAGCTAGGGCCGACCTAATTGTAGACAAAGAAGACAAGTTTTCGGGGTCGTCCGCCTTTATTTAACTTAAGATCGCACTCGCCTTTGGATACGCATAGACCTCACCGTCTCCATTTCATGTCTTTTTAACTTCGCAACCATTACATGTCCAATAAGAGTATCCGGATCATCGTGGTTGTGACAACCATTAGCAACTTTAGACATTTTCCAATCTTTACTTTCCTTACCATCGGGCTTATAGAAGACAATCTTAAATGGGCATCCAATCTTCTTTGTATGAGTTCGGTACTTCTTCCTCTCCGTCTTCCTTACATACTTATTATTCTTTCCCTCGTGACTCTTTTTATTCCCACCTCGCTCACAAACCATTTCAAACCTAATGTCCTTCACACAAGGGTTATAAACTACCACGAACATCTTCTCTTTTTCCTTGTTCATAAGCCATTCCTTTGCTTCCTTCTTACTTCCAAATATCTAAATGCGAATATAACAAACCAAAAAAAAAAAATAAGCATAACCATCTAACATACATGATTGGAAAAAGAAAAGATAATTCATGAACATACCAAATCGTTTGCATAGTGTAGGGAAGTATCAGGCCTCAAATAATAATCGTCATCAACCGCTACAACACCCTATGCACAACAACAACAACAAGTTATGCATTAGCAATCGGAAGAAAGTTTAGATAATAAGTAACCGATTGTAACACAATCGGTAATTTAATACTATACAACATAATCGATTATGATCAATCGGTAGTCATGTACGAATATAGTCTACCAATTAATGACATACACAAATGAACAAATCTTCTGTATAAAAAGGTTCAATAATCGGAGGGAATATAAATTCATAAACCAACCGATTATTAAATATCAATAATCGGACGTTTATTTATGTATATGATATGATGTAATTTTAAAAGTTTTTGTAGAAAGTAATAAGAAAGATGTCGTTCACTCAGACTTGTAAAGGATGATTTTTAGATTCAAATAAAACTAGAAAACTTAGGAAGTTGTTGTCAAGATTTTAGAGAGCACTGGGACTCAGGATTCCACCAATCTCCAATTTTTATGTGAGTTAATCTAATCAATATTCATGAAACTCTTTACGTTTAAAGTGATTCTAATATTTTTGCCTAGACAAGTAGATACTCAAAACAATAGTTGTAAATCGAAAGCATGGACCATCAGAAGACTTAACCTAAGCGTGACCCATCAATTGAGAACACAACCACTTAATTGAATCATATATTCGATTTCGGTCAAAGGCAAATAATCATAAAAGAATTGCAAAAATTAAGTTAAATAGAAATTACCACATAATAATTGGAAAAATGGTTTCCTCCATCGCCTTAGCAAAGGGGTTTAGCTCCTCATGTTATTCACGTACTCAAAATAGGTGTTCACAGCTCAAAAGGGTGAAAAATAAGAGAAAACTAACAAAGCAGCGGGTTTGTAACAGTTATAATTGTTACAAAACCCATTGTTACAGAGACTACTGTTACAGAGAAAACCCTAACACTAATTGTTGCAGAACTGTTACAAAGGTATTGAATTTGAAAGAATAGCTAACGATTTCTGCGACTATCTTTAAGTGTTGTTCTCTGGTTCTTCTTCCTCTTCTCCGGAACTCGCCTGCAACTTTTTTTCTTGACTCTGCAGCTACCTATACTTCTCCTAACGACCCAAAACTCTCCCCAAAGTCTCGATACCTCTATGAGTCTCGACCCTTCCAATTTATACACAACAAGGTGCGATAATAACTCATGAATCTCCATCTTTTCTTTCACGGAACTTTCCCTTCAAGTCACCGGAATATCTCCCTCTATCTTCTCTGTTTACGCATCTTCAGATTCAATACTTATTCCAAATACAGTGTAAAATAATTTTAGAAGATATGTTCCCTTTTTCACTCGAGCAACTTCCATAAAAAAACAGAGAACCCGAGACACCCCTGTTTAAGAGCAAACACCAAATATAATGAGATTTAATTCTTGTTTTCTCCTACGCGTCTTCTGCTGATATCTGAGCCTTCCTAAGATAGATTATAGTCTAACAGAGGTAATATGGTTCCCCAATCCTCACGTAACTGCCAAGTTTAAGCCACGATATCCCGGCAAACTTTCATCCCCTGTTTTATCGAATCTTCGTTTTTCTTCCATTCCAAAACACGTACCAGCCCTGGTTTGTCCTAACAAGATGCTACCAATTTAAACAGCACGAGATATCATCCGAAAAACTCGACCATTATCAATCCAGGAAACTCGCAAGAATGAACAACATTTTCCCTCCAAAATCTATCTTCAAAAAAGTTGGGGATGACCTCCCCTTATCCAGCGTTGGACTCCCTTTAGCCACTGGGTGTAAATAGCACATCTGGGGTGCAAGTAACAGTGGAGTGACACTTATCCATTTGAGGGATCCGAATAATAATTTTCTCTCACGACCACAGATACCACTTTTCGAGACAATTTTCCCGCAAAAGCTTATTTCTTCAAAAACACCTACAAAGACATAAAATA
Organism: Papaver armeniacum; assembly: GCA_023531295.1. Taxonomy (NCBI): domain Eukaryota; kingdom Viridiplantae; phylum Streptophyta; class Magnoliopsida; order Ranunculales; family Papaveraceae; genus Papaver; species Papaver armeniacum. The sequence continues at coordinate 17,843 of JAJJWW010005173.1, read as the reverse complement.
CCAAAATAAGCACAAAATCGAGTACTAACATTACAGAGAATTGAGACTAAAATAAACACATAAATGCGTCTATCAAATACCCCCAAACTTATTATTTGCTAGTCCCGAGCAAATCAAATCTACAAAATAAAAATCCTAACTCACCGTCGCGAGAATCGTCGATTGCATTTAGCGTATGCAATAAGCCTTTAAACCCCTAGGTGGCCCTAGTGGCCGAGTTATAGTCTCGGAGGGCTTACAAGAGATATACCCACAAAACCTTTACACCCGCACTTAGGTATCTATAAAGTAACCTTGGAAGGCACTAAAGAATCTCCTTGGTTGGCATACTTATTGACTACATGAGGAAGTACCTCGATGCGAAATTCCAATTGTTGTACACGAGTTTGCACTCAAGCATACTAAAATTCATATATAAGTCACGTAGCTCTACTCAGTAGTCTCACTATGGACAACAATATAACGGAGTCAAAACTAATCACATGGATAGATCAAGAAGATGGATATAAAGAAAAACATAGATGGTTTTGATGTTTTCTAAGTGAACGGTGTTTCCCATATCTGTCTGAAGGCCACTGCCAAAATAAACCTATCCTAATGGACTGAGATATTGGTTCTGACTAATCAACACACATATACAAGGGAACCAAAGGGTCGATAATCCTAACTCTAGGTCAACACAACCGGCATATACAAGGGTTCCAAGTGGTCGACTTTATTGAATTTATTCCTATTGGTCTGATCTGATCTCGGTCTCAATTTTTTTTTTTTTTCTTTTTTTTTTTTCTTTTTTTTTTCTCTTTTTTTTTTTTTTGGTATCTCAATCACTCTATTTCACCCTAGCATTGGTAACAACTTGATTCGTGAGCCCCACCTAATCACTTAGAGAAATATAGTTTAAAAACAAAATAAAAACAGAAGTGAAAAGGACTCAACGAGATATGGTGAAACTATCATGTTATTTCTAACACCTGAGCTCGTGCTTTTATGAATAGACTCTTTAGATGTTTCCATCATCATATTGGTTCCTCAACTCCTACAACCAAAATGCTTCCATCCACTTAGATTAGTTAGTGCCATCCTTAATAAACATAAATTTCTAGGCTCTGGAGTTTAACACTGCAACTAAAATGTTTCTCCCATACCCCCAAACTTAAATCTAACATTGTCCTCAATGTTCTAAAGATAAAATTAAAAGCATGAACAAGGAGAAACTGTTACCATTTGAAGTAAAAGAGTTAAGGAAAGATATTACCGTGTCGCATGAATATTGGGTTACCTCCCAAGAAGTGCTAAGTTTAAAGTCTTCAGCCAGACTAAGAAAGGATTAGTCACCTTATAAAATCATAAAGTAATAGCCAAAATATCTGTGGGTCATCAAAACCAAATGGATCTATCACAAGTAAATGGAATCTGCAACATTCCAAGAAAATTAACAAATAAAGCACACCCTTGTCTAGTTTCCTGTTTAAGACAACTACATCTAGCTGTGGTCAGGTTCAGGCTCTATAACTGGGTCAAGATAAAATATTTTCATGTGCTGGAATTCCTCAAAGCTAAGGTCCGATTCAGGTATTAGAGTCTCGGAAAACTCAAATAAAAACTTAGAAGCACGTAAGAATAACTCGAATAATTGTGGATCCTTAAAGTCAATCGCTTTTGACTCACACAATTGACCACGATGAAACCAAGCACAATCATAAGAAAATGTGTCGATACTAATCTCCTAAAGTACTTAGGCTCCGCCTCAAAATTAAATAATTGACACATTTGAAACTTATACGTTCCCACCGGTTGAAAAATATTTGGTGGGAAAACAAAATCAATCTGGGGTATCATAGCCTTGAATAAACCACATCAACCGTAGGATGAGTTTCTAGCAACCGAACTCGCTCTATGAAGATACTCTTGTGAAATGGTAGAGGCATATATTCCAAGTCCACCCCAAACTTAGAATTTTGGGTGTCTCTAAATGACTAGTCACAATATTCCTAATTTCTAGATCATCAAATTCTGAAAAGGTCAATTGCTTTATCTAAGTTATAATCAGGTGGTTCATCCTCTAAATGCATCTGATGCATACACAAAGTAGGACTTATGTCCTTAATATCCTTTATGGTCCACCCTAAAGCTTCCTTATTATCTTGAAGCACGGTCACTGGCCTACTCTCCTGATCACTATCCAAATCTAAGCTATAATAATGGGGAAAGTCTCGATGGGCCTAAAAATGCATAGTTAGGGTCCAACTTAGGAGGCTCTTCTAAATAAGGGATTAAGGTAGTCTCGAAATCTAATAATGGTTCAAACCTAGCTTTCCATGTATCGGTATCTAACATAGGAATAGAATCCAGCATAGCATTTACTTGTTCAATGTTGCTATCATCGTCGAAATCCATGCTAAAATGGGCTAGACAACTCTCTAGTGGATCTTCCGATATGATGTTTGGTAATGACTCTTGAACTAAGGTTCCTATCATGTTCACCTCTTCAATGCACGTGTCATCTAGCTCGAATGCAAACTTATTGACATTAAAATATACAATTGAATAGTCATAATACCAAAAGATAGATTCATAATACCATTTTGGCAGCTTTATGATCGCATTAGACGTAGCTAAAAATGGGCGACCTAAAATCACAGTGTATCGTGTTCTCTAGGGTCGTGACAAAGTTGGGTATCTAAGACCATGAAATCCACATGATAAATAAACTTGTCGACCTCAATAAGAACATCTTCTATCACACCATGAGGAATTTTAACACCTATCACTAACTCAGGTGTTATCTTGGTAGGTTTCAATTCACCAACTCCTAGTCAGTAATTACACATGGTACGGCAAGAAGTTCACACTAGCTTCTAAGTCAAGTAAAGCTTTATCTACCCGATGTTTTCCTATCGTGCAAGCAATGGTAGGGGCACCGGGTCTTTATATTTAGGAGTTGTGTTGTTATGAATGATCGAACTTACATGACTAGCTAAAAAGGTTTTTTTAGGGACACTAAGCTTGCGCTTTCGAGTACACATATCCTTAAGGAATTTGGCATAAGCCGGAAGTTGCCTAATTGCTTCTAGTAACTAAGGTTTATGGTAACTTTCTTAAAAACCTCCATTATGTCATTAAAGTTGGATTCATTCTTTGTTGGTACTAATAGCTGGGAAAATGGGGCTCTAGGCATAAAATAGGGCCTCTCAGGAACCGAATCGGCATCCTCGAGAGATTTTATCACCCCCGCCTATGGATGGTCGTGAGGGGTGAACTACGATATGCTCACTATCGGGCATGGTTACCTCGATTGTCTACTACTCTACCACTCCTAAGGGTTATAATTGAATTCAACCGATGTGATGGTTTTGCATCTACTTCATGAACTCCTCTAGGGTTTGGTTGTGTTTGACTAGGGAACCAACCTTTTTCAATTAAGGACTCATTTATCGTACTAACTGCGTTTTTAACTCCTAATAGCTTGACTATTTTCTTTGCCCTATTCTCGTTACTAGCTTCTACGCTTTGTGAAAGTGATTGGTGCATCTTTTCAAGAGTTTCGAATAAATGAGGCAAGAGTTTTTCTAGACTTAAAATTTTCTTATCTGACTGATTTTGAAACCGAGCTACTCCGAAAGATTCTTAGTATAGCCAAAACCTGGGGGAGCATTCGAATTACTAAACTGGTCTTGAATCTGGTCCTTAGACCATGAGAGGTTCAGATGGTTTCTCCAACCGGGATTATAGGTTTTTGAATATGGGTCAAACTTTTGACAGTTATCAAATCTAGTGTTATTATTATAAAGAGCATTGGCTTGCTCTTCAATAGTCTGGCCTTCCCAAAAAGGATCGAATCTACCGCTAGTGTGACCCAATTCTAAAGCTTCTAATCTTTTAGCTATTGCTGCAATTTTGGCATCTGATTCAAAGCCTCCTTCTAGCCTATTAACGTTTCCTCTTCCTAGAAAAATTGTTTTCTTGGGTTCCCTACTATTTCATGCAAATATGTCATCGCCTCATCAACTGTTTGGTTTTCAAACCCACCTGTACACATATATTCTACTTTGGTCGTAGTGGAATAATCTAAACCCTTATAAAGGATCTGAACTAACCTAACCTTTTCTAAACCATGATGAGGACATTGGGCTAATAGATCATTGAACCTTTCCAAATACCTATACAAAGATTCTCCCTCTTGTTGATAAAACGTGCAAATTTGCGTCCTAATAGACGATGTTTTGTGCCTAGGGAAAAACTTGTTCAAATAGGCAGATGTAAGTTGTTCATATGTTTCAATTGAACCAGAAGCCAAACTATATAGCCACGATTTAGCTTTATCTTTTCAAGGAAAAAAGGGAATAACCTAAGTTTCAAAGCATTATTATCAAGGTTTCTAATCTTTAGGGTACTACAAATTTCCTCAAAGTCCCTAACATGGAAATAGGGGTTTTCATTTTCTTTCCATAAGAAGATTGGGAGAAGTCAGAAGTCCTGTGTTTAAGTTCATAAGTTGCTTGTTTCACTAACCTTATACACGAGGGACGAGTAGTCCTAGTCTGAGTTCAACAAAGCTTTCAAATTTGCCATTTACGGCACTATCGGAATATTAGGGATTGTCTCCTTAAACGGACGTTCAAAATCTGACTCTTCAAAATCGGACTTTCTAAATTGAGGTAGTCGAGACGCTTAGAACTACTAGGTTTTTATTTAACAAATCTACCTAGGGCGTCTCTTTTACGTTCAGGCATGCAAAAGAATAAGGAAGGGGATTCTATGCAATCACAAAATAAGTCTGACTCAACCAAATCAAACCTATTGATTTCTAGCAAACAAAAAGCATGATGGCTCCACTTAGATTGTTTTCTAGATAAAACTTCTAATCCTTCTAAGGGAATTCGTTACAATTTTAGCAAACCCCTCCGGAATCAATCCGAGTCAAAGTAAGTTGAATGAGGCGAGGGAAGCTCGGTGGGAGATTTGATACCCAAGGCCTCACCGGAATTACAAGGCGCAAATCACGCATTCAACTCACATAAACCTTCATGAACTTCAAGTGTGCTTAAAAGAGTAACTAATATTTTCGAATGACTTTCCTATTAAGCTCGTTACCCTTTCGCTCTAGTCAAAATTTTAAGGCTTAGGTTCGCGTAGGTTACGTGTTCCTAAAGGAAAGAAGACAACGGTGATGAAATCCGAACCCTTATCTTGTATGGCTGGCCTTGCCATTAACTAGAAAATTAAAGCGCACCAGATTCAAGTCCTCAAGATATATGCAAACGAAGGAAGACATGAATCACCAATGTGATTCGCGAATGTTCGAATATTACCTCCCGTTCCAGACGGGGATGAATCGGTCGTAGTCGACTCGGCCACATCGACTCCTATGTCGAGGTACGAACCTAAGGTGAAAAGACAATATCGTAATTGTCATCCTTTCTCTCGCAAAATGTTTATTTAAAGTACCCTTCCGTAGGGTAAAAATAAAAATAATGTCCCAAGTCCAAAAGTCCAAAGTCCAAAAAGAAAAGAAAAATTACAAAAATAATAAACCCTAATACTATTTTTTTTTATTTTTTTTTCTAAAAATAAACAAACCCTAAAAAAAATAACTAAAATAAAATTGTCTTCTTTCCGTTCTTTCGCTTTAATCTTTAGCTCCATGTCTTTACGAAATCACCAAACTCCTTGGCTCAATTTTCTTTATGATCCGTAACTCCGTAGACAAAAGATAAATACCCAAAAACGTAAAAAGAACAAAAATAATAAAAACTAAAAATAAATCTAAAACCCTAAAAATAAGTCTGCGTCGGCAGCGCCAAAAATTGATGTATTTTGAAGTTGTTTGTAAAGTGGTAAGAAAAGAGATTCGATTCTCTCGAACTTGTGAAGGATTTCCTAGACTTAAATTCAAAACAAAAATAGAAAACTCACTAAAAATTATAGCAAACTTTGACAAAGATGTTTTCAATATTAAAAGAACACTGAGACTCAGTATTCCACCAAACTCCAATTTTTATGTGATTTAATCTAATCAATATTCGTGCATCTCTTTACGTTTAAAGTGATTCTAATATTTTGCAAAGGTAGATTTTTAGAATAACAATTGTATTTCGAAAGCATAGAATATCAGAAACCTAGATCTAAGCATAATCTATCAAGAGAAATCACAATTGCTTAGGAAAAATCATTCAATCAATTTTCAATCAAGGCAAATAATCTTAAAAGAGATTGCAAAAATTAATTAAAATAGAAATTACCACACACATCATGGAAAATTGTCTTCCTCCGTCGCCTCAGCAATGGGGCTTAGCTCCTCATGTTATTCACGTGCTCAAAATAGGTGTTCATAGCTCAAAAGGGTGAAAAACAAGAGAAAACTAACAAAGCAGCGGGTTTGTAACAGTTATAATTGTTACGAAACCCACTATTACAGAGACTACTGTTTCAGAGAAAACCCTAACAAAATTAATTGTTGCAGAACTGTTACAAAGGTATTGAATTTGAAAGAATAGCTAACGGTTTATGCGACTATCTTTAAGTGTTGTTCTCTAGTTCTTCTTCCTCTTCTCCGGAACTCGCCTACAACTTTTGTTCTTGACCCTGGAGCTACCTATACTTCTCCTAACGACCCCAAAACTCTCCCCAAAGTCTCGATACCTCTATGAGTCTCGACCCTTCCTATTTATACACAACAAGGTGCGATAATAACTCATGAATCTCTTTATTTTCTTTCACGGAACTTTCCCTTCAAGTCACGGGAATATCTCCCTCTATCTTCTCTGTTTACGCATCTTCTGATTCAATACTCATTCCAAATACAGTGTAAAATAATTTTAGAAGATATGTTCCCTTTTTCACTCGAGTAACTTCCATAAACAAAACAGAGAACCCGAGACACCCCTGTTTAAAAGCAAACATCAAATATAACAAGATTTAATTCCCGTTTTATCCTACGCGTCTTCTGCTGATATCTGAGCCTTCATAAGATAGATTATAGTCTAACAGAGGTAATATGGTTCCCCCAATCCTCACGTAACTGCCAAGTTTAAGCCACGATATCCCGGCAAACTTTCATCCTCTGTTTTATCGAATCTTCGTTTTTCTTCCATTCCAAAACACGTACCAGCCCTGGTTTGTCCTAACAAGATGCTACCAATTCAAACAGCACGAGATATCATCAGACAAACTCGACCATTATCAATCCAGGAAACTCGCAAGAATGAACAACATTTTCCCGCCAAAATCTATCTTCAAAAAGGTAGGGGATGACCTCCCCTTATCCAAATGACTCCTTTAGCCACCAAGGCGTAAATATCACATCTATGGTGCAGATAATAGTGGAGTGCCCCTTAACAGTGGTGTGCCCATTATCCATTTGAGGGGTCCGAATAATAATTTTCTCCCACGAGCGCAAATACCACTTTTCGAGCCAATTTTCCCGCAAAAGCTTATTTCTTCAAAAACACTTACAAAGACATAAAATACCAAAATAAGCGCAAAATCGAGTACTAACTTTACAGAGAATTGAGACTAAAATAGACACATAAATGCGTATCAGTATACAACTTCCGATTGTGAGAAATTGAAGCTTTCAATATGGGGATTTTTTTTCATATTTTGCAGATTAATACATCAAAATATATCCGATTCTGGATAATCGGTAGATATTGTACTAAATTAACTACCGAATATATGTCGTTCATGTCATTCAATGCATGTGTAAATCGAATTTTCACGTTCAAAAACACACACAAACGCACATAACATGGATAACATGGGTATTAGAGTTTGTTAACAACATACTCCGTATGTTTGATGCATCGTTAGCTTCGATCTCGGTGATTCTCCATTTTCTTCCATGAAAGCGCGTGCCTAGGGTTTCATCTCCATCAAAGTTTGGATCATTCAACATATACCCCAAATCGTCATCTCTAAACGGTAGTGAACCTTGAACTTCAACAACTTCACGTCCTTCTTCGTACTCCATCCATGTTTATGGAAGTTGACAACAATCGGAAGTTGGCAACATATACCCACTTCTTCTTCTTTTTTTCTTCTTCTTCTCTCACTAAATCGGGAGTTATCTCACAATGAGTCAATTTTTTTCTTCCAAACACTAATATATAGACCCCAGCCTACCGATTACAAGAGTTTGCTTCCGATTATTTTGTGAAACTACCAATTATTTTTTTTGGCTACCGAATATTATAGTTTTTGGCAAAGGTTGAATCCGGGGCCACTTATAATCGGTAGGGTTATAAGTTTTAAACTCTACCGATTATGGCAGATTTCAAAATTTCAAAAAAAAAATGATTTTAGAAAAAACTCATTTTGGGGCAACCAATAATCGGTAGGTTTTGGAACCAATTTGACGTCCGATTATGGCTACATCCAAATCATGAACCACATGGTTATGCCTGGCTCTGTACCCTCTAAACCTATGGATTTTGGCACAGTTGGATTTGGGGCTTCGTATAATCGGACGGCAAGAAGTAATAAACTCTACCGATTATGGTAGATTTCAAAATTCATCACATGAAGGATTTTAGAAAAAAATCATTTTGGGGCAACCAATAATCGGTAGGTTTTGGAACCAATTTTGCATCCGATTATGGCTACATCCAAATCACGAACCACATGGTTATGCCTGGCTCTGTACACTCCAAACCTATGGAATTTGACAAGGGTTCGATCTGGGGCTCCTTATAATCGGTAGGTTGTTAAGTTGTTAACTCTACCGATTATGGGATATTTCAAATTCCCTTACATGAAGGATTTTAGAAAAAAACTCATTTTGGGGCAACCCATAATCGGATGGTTTGGTAATATATTTAACTCCCAATTAACGCTGCATCCAAAACACGGACCAAGTGGTTATGGCTGGCTGTGTACACTCAAAACCTATGGAATTTGGCAAAGGTTGAATCTGGGGCTCGTATAATCGGTGGGTTATATAATTATATACCCTACCGATTATGGTAGATTTCAAAATTCATTACGTGAAGGATTTTAGAAAAAACTCATTTTGGGGCAACTTATAATCGGTAGTGTCTGTAACCTTTTCGGCTTCCGATTATGGCTACATCCACAAAATTTCGGGCCAAGTGGTTATGGTTGGCTCGCACCCTCAAATCCTATGGAATTTGGCCAAGGTTGAATATGGGGTTCCTTATAATCTAGTAGTCTTACAAGTTGGATAAGCTACCGATTATAAAAGGGATTATTAGCCAAGAGATCAATAATCGGTAGGTATAGTTTCAATTTAACCTACCGATTCACCTTTAACCTACCGATTATGGTGTTGGCTACCGATTATATAAGGGCATATTGGCCATTTCGAAAAATCGAAGATAAGTGGTAGCTTAGATTTACGTTTGGATGGCCTTTTTTGTCCTTTAGTGTCACCCCTAATTTGTGTGAGGTCGCCCCTAAAAATGTCAGGTAATTTTAAGTCAATAAGTTTGACATTTTCATTTTTGATTAGTGAAAGTAGTGGAAGACGCTAACGTTGTGATTGGGCATGCAGATGAAGCGTGTTTTCTAGCGTCTATTGTGGGCACATGCCATATTTTGGTATGAGGAGAAATTTGTGTTGCAGTGATAGTTGTCGTTTAGATTTGACCAAAAAAGAAATGTTAAGCTTGACACTTGCAATTTGTTGTGATGAACCCACAGCAAACCACACAAAATCTTGGGTCGAACCGAGATTCGGATACTACATAGATTTAATTACTGTCGGATATGGTTTCCTAGTCCCTATGAAATAAGGATTAACCATCGAACTTATAAATAGGTATGTTTGGCACTATCTAGCTAGACCAAACGAAAGACAAGGGTAGTATTGCTGTGAGTTTTAGAACAAAACTTTAAAGAATTGTTATTCAATCTGAATAATGGGCAGCCAGCAAGAAGGAACAGCTGAGCGCCTCAGAAGGGGCTATCTTTCGTATAATTGTCGACGGTCACAACAAGGTTGTCTGAAGAAGAGACAACTCACCCGTACTAATGTTGATGAGATGACTGAAGAAGAGATTCGACGATTGCAGAGTCTTCGTTCAAAGCCAGATACATAATTTTTACCGTAAGTTCCTCAAATTACCACATTATCAAGATCTCTACTTTACTGCCTACTCTTCCCCACCATCACCACCACATGACGCGGAAAGGAATTGGATCAACTTCGATAAGTTCTTTTAATTTATTTTGAATAATAAAATAAATACATGCAATTTTTATTTATATTTTTAAATCATTATATCCTTTTCGCTTGCAATTTGAGAATTTTAAAACATGAAGATGACAAATCCAAAACACCACATAGTGTCTTCTGGCCTGGAGGAGTAGGGCATGGTGTTTCCCCGAAATTAATACTGTATTGGGAGTAGGAACTACAAAATTTCCAAAAAATCAAACATCATGGCTGACCTATGCATACCCATCGTCTAAGGCAGTCCCTCTGTGGCATGGAGTAGCTAGCCTCACCAAGAAACATATTTCAACGCCAGAAAAATATACCACCGTTACATGAGGTTAGAGAATTCCACCTGAGTTATCAAATTTTATTGGAAAAATATTTTTGAAAATTGAAAACCTAATCGAACAAAAAAAAGACATTACAGGAGCCATCCGCTCAATAGTAATGGAAAACGAGCACTGGCACATTAATATTTGAAGCCGTCGGCCATTTCTCAAGATCTCGGAATATTTTACTAACTGCCCCCCTTTCTTCTTTTTGCAAATAGGCTGTGAATGCATGTCTTATTAAATAATTCCTCGGCCAAAAATTTACTTGGTCTGCAAATTTTTGAATTTCTAGGATATCAAGCAGTGCCCATGCAACTATGTTTCACACCTAAATTTCACTGAGATTGTCGGAAACAGATTTCCGGCAGTGCTTCTTACTTGGAACATCAAAGCAAATGCACATTAGAATATATCACTTACTGCACGAATCAATTACCTATAAATCAACATAGGATTTACTTCTTTACAAAAATAAATAAAGAATAATTAAATACAAATTAATGAACAAAAATAGATAAAATTATGTATTAATAATATTTATTGGGAATATAAGAAGGAACAAACAATAGAAACACCCATAACAGGAACAGAAAAATAAGACTCCATCATGATCCTTTGCTGCATTGAATCATAACTGTCTGTATAATTAGCATCCATTAAATCTTTCAACATCGAATAATAAAAACTCTTCAACCTCTTCAACATACATGAGTATTGCAACTTAATCCATTTAACTTTAATCTTCTTAATCAATCTTACTACTTGTTGATTAAACCCTTCTTTACTTTCTTATCACCTAATCTTATAGATGGTAGTTTCCTACGTCTGTTTATCCTAAACAAAAGTGGTGCTTTCTTTCCATTACCATTAATGATTGATCTCTTGTTCTTCATCATTTGGTTTTGCTTTGTGATTAGCCCTTCTACTTCTTGCTGTTGGTTGTTGTTGTTGTAGATCTCTTTAGCTTCTTGTTGTGTATTGTATGTACCCATGATCATGGTGAGTTATGGTAGCTAGATTCCTAGAGAATGAGGAAGAAGATGGTGAAGAGGGAGAGGAATCAAATGTGTGTATAAGTATGTAGAGAGAAAGGGAGAGGTACTTTCGAGGGTTGACTGCAAGGAGACAAGAATTAGACAAGTCACGATGTGATGAGCAAGATAACAATATTATAACAGGATATTGGGACAACACAACAGAAGTATGAACTCCAAACATGAAATATGCTAGGAGTTGGTGGAATGAAATGTGGTTACGTACCATAGTAAACAATGAGTTCTTAACATACGGTCTTACTCTCAATATCGCACCCGTTTAGAATATCTGCCTGTAAAAATATTAGTGTGAACTTTACGGACAGTAGATCCCATCGAATTTTGAAAGTATACAACTCACATATCTTTTACTGGAGTATTTGATGGAGAAAGAAAAATACACACTGTACTTGCTTCGCGGGTAAAAATGAAAGATTAGCTTACACACCATTTTTCTTTCACGTCGTTTGACACATATTTCGGACAACTCAAAGATTGTGTGCAAGAAAAAGATCTTAATAATGCAATTAATTAATGTAGAGATTTATGACCTGCTCACATAACATGAGGGGTGTTCCCCATACATAATTTTGGAATGCAAAACAGTACTAGCTACCTTAAATGATAGATTTACTCTATCTTGAATGATTAAGGGAATGGATCCTTCTTCAAGCTTGATAGTAAAAGTTTAAACTACTTACTTTAGTTCATTTGTTGGAAAACGTTTAATAAAATATGATTTTTTAAGTTTTAATAAAAATTATAATTTATTGTTTTGTTCTGTGAATGAAAAACTTATTAGTCCCACACCGTGGAGTTTCCACTTTTTAGTTGTTTTAAGAGACTATATAAGTTTTTTAGTCCCACATCGAGGAGTTCATCTTTTTAAGTTGTATTATTTCATTATATAAAGAAATTCACTACTTTTTTTAAAATCTATGGGAAAGGGGTTTCTTTATATTTTAGTGGGACCCCCAAGGGAAGATATTTTATATTGTTTTCTTATGCGTCGCGATTTTCCTGCTAAGGGTTTTTCTGAGTTTCCAAGCTCAAGTTGAGCATCTACTACATATGCTAGTAATAGGTGTATTAGGGTGTTTTATCCTGGAGATATTCGTCATGTGAGGGCTATAGCATCACTCTTGAGTGTAGCCAAGCGCGTCTTAAGGGCAACGTGTTGAACACGTGACTCACTGTTTTTCCAAAGTTTTGCCTTGTTGCCGTTGCGAGATCCTGGGAGCTCGCCCGTTTAATCAAATCGATCACTTCCATTATAAAGGAGCTACGTATCAGTAACTTTTGCTTATTTGATTTTTTCCTTGCTGTTGATTATTGCACCCAACAATCTTAAGACATTAGAATTTGTAATAATCATGGATGTTAATTGTAAGTGAAAACAAAACTAATTTTTGGTCACTGAGAGTTTCGAATTTATCTCTTAACCTAGAAGGAATTACGATGAACCCTTTTGACCTAATGTCTTGAGAGTTACCCACATAAATTTCAGAATTTTTGGAGTTGTAAAGCATTTTTTGATATTTTACAAAACAAAGAAACGTTTCTGAAAAATTCTGATGAGCAGAAATTTGTTGTTAACTAAAGTAGTTTTTATGGCGTAACCATGAGTTTTTTGAAATGGTTATTCAAACTACGTTTGTAGATCTAGATGTTATCTTCAAAACTCATATTTTATTTTCCGATTCGGAACTAAGGTTTGTGAGATGTGGTGTATCAGGTGATTGACATAGTCAGAGTATAAACGAAGATTGTGACATGAAATTGAAAAGGGACATGGCTACCAGGCCCATGTGGATGAACACAAGTCTTCCAAAGATGACAAAGGCAAGAACATCAAACACAACTCTAAGAGTAGTCTTCATAAGAAAGATATTTTTCGTAAAACTGAATCTGAAATTACTTTAATTAAGGGTAATTGTTATGTTTGTAAAATTCCTGACACGGCAGTAAATTGTTGACAACATAAAAACCTTAATAAGTAGAAAGTTAATATTAATTTAGTTGAAACAAACTAGAACGAGTTCAGTGGCATGATGTCGGAAATTATTTTAATAACTAATTTGAGAGACCAGTAGGTGGACTCTGGAGCCACCAAGAATGTTTGTTGAAACAGAGACCTGTTCACCTCCTATCCCAGGATAAGGGATGTCGAGAAACTCTTTATGAGTAACTCATATGCGACAGAGGTTGCATAAAAGGAAAAGGTCGAGCGTAAGCTCATATCTCGCCAATATTCTCTCCATTGAATAAAGTTTTCATGTTACGAGCATATGCAAGAATCTTGTATCTTGTTCTGTTATAGATGGTAAAATATTTTAAATTTTAATTGAATCTGGAAAACTTGTTGTAACTAGGAAGTGATTTTTTAGGGAGGAGTTATTGGACTTTGGGTCTATATAAGCTTAACGGGAAAACTAATGAAGTGAACATAATTGATTCTTATGCTTTCTTTGTGTGGTTGAATGTTTAGTGTGGTAGACTTGGAACCGTAAACTTATAAGTCAATGCTTAAACTTAAACTGGCCAGCATAGGCTGCGTACCCAAATTTAGTTTGGATTTTGAACACAAAAGTGAAATCTGTGTAGAATCAAAATATGCTATAAAACCTTTTAGTACAAATGCTCAGAGTAATTCTAAGCCCTTAGAATTAATTCATTTAGGCCTAGTTGACATGAGTTCAACCCAAAACCACTGTGGTAAAAGATGGTTTATAACTTTCCTAGATGATTGTACGAGGTACTATCTTGTATACTTGCTTAAGGATAATGATGATGCATTAGAAACCTTAAGATGTATAAACTTGAAGTTGAAAACCAATTAAAAGCCTTGAACATAACAACTGTATCCTTAAGGAGATGATAATTGCCATGTTGATTAGTTCAGGATTACCTGCGGCTTTGTGGGGAGGCGATCCTCTTAACTAGTATATCCTCGAATAGAGTACCCTTTAAGGATCGATAAAAACTCCATATGATTTATGGAAAGGTAGATGACCTTCTTATGAATGCGTCAAAGAGTGGGGGTGTTTGACTAAGATTGTCATTCCTCTAAAAGATCTAGATAGAAACCAAAAATTTTGATTTTTTCTTCATATTGGGTATGCTGAGTATACTTCTACATGTAGATTTTTGGTTGTGTATGCTTATTTTTCAGACTTTGGTGTGATTTTTCTGACTTTAGTGTGAATATTATTATGGAATCTATGGATGATGAGTTCTTTGAACATATTTATTCTTAAACCTGTACCTCATTTGAGATGTGATGTTGATCCCCTAGATTTATTTTCAAATAGTCAGAACTTATCTTAAAGAAAGATGAAGTTGAGGTTGATCCTAAGAGAAGTAAAACAATTAGACTTGAGACTTCTTATGAAGCCTACTTCATAACATGCCTAGATTAGTCTGAGACCCATATTTGTAAAGAAGCCTTGACATCTACTAAAACCCCATTCTGGTAAGAAGCTTCATTTAGTGAAATAGACTCATCAAGTTTGAACCGTACTTTGGGAGCTTGATAGTTTACCTCTAGGGAGTAAGACCTTGGGATGTAAATGAGTCTTTAAGAGGAAACGTTAGGTAGATGGAACTGTGGAAAAAATATTAGGCTAAGTTGGTAGATAAAGGCTATAAATTAAAAGAAGGTGCAGATTTCCTTGATTCTTATTTACTTGTGACGAGAATTACTTCTGTTGAGATGCTAATTGATATTGCTGCCATAAAAAACTTGGAGATGCATCAGATAGATGTTAAGACAGCTTTTCTAAAAAAGTGAATTAGATAAAGAAAATTACATAGATCAACCTGAGGACTTCGTAGTGAAAGGTTATGAAGACAAAGTTTGTAAGTTGAAAAAATCTTTGTATGGTTTTCAAATAAGCAAGTAAATAGTGACATGGAAAATTTGATCATGTGATAATGTGTAGTGGATTTAATTTAATGAATCTGGCAAGTATATTTACAAGTAACTTGTTAAGGATGCCTGTGTGATTGTATGCTATGTTTGTGATATGCTTATACTTGATAGAAACATAGATGTGATTAATTCCACTAAAATCATGCATTGAATGAGAATGTTGACTTGAAAGACTTAGGCCCTTTTGATGTAATCTTAGGGATGAGGATTAGAAGATAATCAAATATTTATAGTCTTAGTCATTCTCATTATCTTGAATTTGTGCTTAAGAGATACAATCAGTATGATTGTAAACCTGCTTGTACTCCATACGATTCTTCTTGTAAACTCGAGAAAAATAAGGGTAATGGAGTATCTTAACTTGAATACTCAAGAGTTATAGGATGTATGATGAATTTAATGAACTGTAAGAGCCCAGACATTTCCTATATTATGAGTAAGTTAAGTTGATATAATTGTAGTCCAAAGCAAGAGCATTAGGATGCACTTAGTAGAGTATTATGGTACCTAAAGTACTATATTACCTTTTATTTGATTTATGAAAGGTATCTTGTTGTCCTTGAGGGACTTTGTGATGCAAACTGGATATGTGACTCAGAGGAGTCTAAGTCTATGAGTGGATATGTTTTCACTCTAACAAGAGGGTTTGTTTTTGAAGATTTCCAAACAGTATATATTGCTCAATTCATTATGGAATCTGAGAGTATTGCGTTAGATAAAGCACGAGAGGGGGCCGAGTGCCTAAGATGATTTTTATAAGACATTCCTCTCTAGCATGTAAAGTGAGTGCCACTATATCTATACATTGTGTTAGCCAAGCTATAATAGCTAAAGCTAAAAATAATTAATCTCAATCTACGTTATTTCCATTGATCAATAAAGTCCAAGGAGAATATCGCATAACTTTGGACGAAAGGTTTGAACAAAGAGAGAGTTAAAAATGCATCGAGGGGATGGGGCTTAAGCTCATAAATTAAATCCTACATGAAGGATACTCAAACTTGATGACTGGAGATTCCAAGATCAAGGTTTCGAATGAGACACCTAATTTGTGGTGTAAAGGTAAACACTATCGTAGAATTTCACTTCCGCCCCCTTCCCTATGGTGCATGTGACGGATAGTGTGACCTGATGTGAAGGATGAGTTTTAAGGAGTCTTAATGAGTTTCTTTAGTTTCAATTTAAGATTGAAGTGGGGTGTAGCAAGAATACTCTTTATGGAAACTCACCTATCTCGAATGAGGGAAGTGGGGCCGTTTCCTATGAGAATATGAGCTGATTCTCTAGAGCATTTTGAGAAACATGATATGTCCAGGCCAAATTGGACAAAATCTGTGACGAGCTTGGCAAGAACCTTGGAGATATCATCCGTGGTCGTTATCGCAAATTACATCAAACGCTAGCGCTCAAGACATAGTTCACCGTCTCTAAAGTAATCTCTAATCTCACTAAGGAAAGGTTCAAGACCTCATGGACACCTCTCGCCTAAAATGGTATTTCCCGCGCTTTTTATGTGATTTTCGTTTTGATGGTTTTGGTATTACTGGAACTTAGGACCTAAGGGTCACTAAGGGTTCACTAGTTCATGCTTTTCACTTTAGTGAAAGGAGCCTTAAGTCTTACTTGTAAGGAACTAAAGATGAAAGCTCTCTATACTGTATGATTTTTGCAATCCATAGTATGACCCTGGGGTCAACACATTGTGTGTGAGGGAGATGACGTTGGAATGGCTAGTATGACTTCAACATGCACGATTTGTCCGCCCTGCTCGCCGCCCGGGTCGTGAGATCGGGGTTGTTAATTTACCAAGATCTATCTCGTGTTTTCGTGTTTTATTGAGTTTTCATTCATGTGGGGATTGTTGGAAAACGTTTAATAAAATATGATTTTTAAAGTTTTAATAAAAATTATAATTTATTGTTTTGTTTTGTGAAGGAAAACTTATTAGTCCCACACCGTGAGTTTCACTTTTAGTTGTTTTAAGAGACTATATAAGCTTTTTAGTCCCACATCTAGGGAGTTCACTTTAAAGTCAGTATTATTCCATTATATAAAAAAATTCACTACTTTTTGTAAAATCTATGGAAAGGAGTTTCTCTATATTTTAGAGGGCCCTTAAGAGAAGATATTTTATATTATTTTCTTATGTGTTCGCGATTTTCCTTAAGGGTTTTTTCGGTGTTGCCAAGCTCAAGTTGAGCATCTACTACATATGCTAGTAGTAGGTGTATTAGGGTGTTTTATCCTGGAGATATCCGTCTCCAGAGGGCTATAGCATCACTCTGGAGTGTAGCTCCAAGGCGCTAATGTCTTAAGTGCAACGTGTTGAACACGTGACTCACTCTGCTTTTCCAAAGTTTTGCTTTGTT
>JAJJWW010005172.1:0-21851 GCA_023531295.1 Papaver armeniacum | reverse complement strand
ACAAATTCTATAGATCTTGTTAGATTATTTTTTTGCTTTATTTTTTGGGCTCTCATGTTTTATTTGGTTCTCTCTTAATGAAAAAAATTTTATCCGGAAGGGGAAACTGGGGGCATGACACTATCCGCATCAGCACTATAGCTATTGCCTATTGGTAGAGGATACTTTTTGAAACATATCTACACAACAGTCACCACATCACCATTCTGACGAACCAATATATATCGTGTGACCCGATCATTCAATAAACCATACATTAGATATCAAATTAATAAGAACAATTTTTAAAACTAAAGAAAATTAATTATGTGGAAACTTGCCCCTCAAATTTCATAAAGGATGTCACTGTTTTAAACTCGTGATCTTCTGGAAGACGTTCATTTCCTGGCCGGACAGAGCTGGTGACCTCCAAACCTGCCTCCTTTGCAGCCAGACGTAGCCCTAATCGATGAAATACCATTCATTGCTGCCAGAATCCCTGTTGGTTTAGACTTTGAGTTTAGAATCTTCAGGAAGTGAATTTGAAAGAGCAACGCATCCTGCACTCCTCGGTGCCATCTTTCAGCTCAGCAAAAGATGCTACTCTGACTCTATATGTGTAAGCCTTGAGCAATCAGCAGAATGCAGTACAGAGCTGTTTGCTTCTTCAAAAGAATAATCCCCAAAAGATGCTACTCTGACTCTATACGTGTAAGCCTTGAGCAATCAGAAGAGTGCAGTAAAGAGCTGTTTGCTTCTTCACGACAAAAAGCCTACTTCCAGGCACCTGCAAGATCACATATGCTAAGGCTCAAACCAGACAGACGCTAGACAATGTATAAAGAAGCTGGACAATGAAAGTAAAATATAAGCCTCAGAATTGCGCCATTCTGTCACGAAAGATGGTATTCTTTATATCAAAATATCCACATTGACTCGATACGATTACTCTGAATGACCACAACGCAAGCTCCCAAGGCAATGGAATGTGAGACCGCCTAAAATGGAGATGTTACAACCGTCGATAAGCAGTATCTAACACTGTTAGTTGAGGTTCTCCCTTTCTTTGGGCAGTTCTGGTTGTTTAGAATCTTGGCCAAATTGACCTTGTATCCACTACTGTGCTTTAGTTATCTTTTCTTATGACAAAGACTAAACATAAAACATGTAGTCATAATGGCTAACACAAATAATAGATAAATATGAAAACAAAGTTTTTAAGGTAAACCACCGGACATCTGCTTTGGTGTTAATTACGTTTCGCAGTTTATGCATGCACCTACAGATGTGGTTTTGAATCTTGCCGAACCAATGTTACGTTATCTTAAAGGAACTCTTGGTACTGGTAGTACACTGCGTAGAGGAGATATTAACTCACTCAAGGCGTATACTGATAGTGACTGGATGTCCTGATACTCGTATATAGGTCTACTTCAGGTTACGCTATATTCGTGGGTGATACTTTGATTTCCTGGTCCTCGAAAAATCAGCAAACAGTTTCTCTTTCTTTCGCAGAAGCAGAATATAAATGCATATCTTTTGCCGTCTCTGAATTGCAATGGCTCTCTGACTTACATATTGTTGTCAAATATCCTATTTTTTTTGTGTGACAATACTGGTGCTATTTGTTTTGCTTCTAATCCAGTCTTTCATGCTAGAATTAAGCATGTAGAGATTGATTTTCATGTGGTCAGAGAATTATTGGAATCTGGTTTTCTGAGGGTGCTGCACATTTATTCCGCTTCTCAACTTGCTGATCTCTTCATCAAAAGTCTACGCTTTCCTGCATTCTTTACGCTTATGCATCAGTTGTTGGGGTCTTTACCTGCTGCTCATAAAGACTGTGGCTCATCTTCTTACTCTACTTGCTGACGGTATAGTTTTTATCGTTTGTTTTATGTTGGTTTGAGACAGTGAAGTTTTATGTTGACATAGCTGACTTACTGTCTACGAGTATAGATTCTTCTGTAGTGCGGCACGACACTAGCTAGTTTATGCACTGACATGTCTTTCCCTATTGTCTAATACCATTGAGGTCCACCTTGTTTGTCTATAAATACTGCAGTTTTCGTGTGTATTCAGAAAGTAATAATCTTGCGAATTTAATTAACTGTGACATTGTTAAAGCAAATGATTTGTAGGTAATGAATATGTATGTGAGTAACAACAGATCAGAGTTAATTCCTTAAAAACAAATACAGCCGGTGCTTCAATTATTTGAAATCTACGTTCATACTTGTAACCACAAACTAGAGAAACAAAACTATTAACGTTTGTATTCACGAAAATAAGGAGCGAGATATGATTTAGTGACTTCATCTTCCCATTCTAGGCTTTCCCACCATCGCTCCTCTCCTTTAATCATCTTTAAAGTCTGAGGAATCACGCTGTTGGTATTAAAGGGTAGCATCTTCAACTCTGGACACCCATCCACTGAAACCTTTTCCAAATGAAAAAATTTCACGTTACGGTCACATATCCATTTTAGATTCCTCAGACAGCGAAAATCCAAGCAATTTAACTTGGAAAACATATTTGTTAACATTTCCTCAGTTACAAATCCATCAGATATTATCTCTTCCAATCCATCCATACCCTCCAACACAAGTACTTCGAGATTCGGAGCATAGATCAGCCATGTAATATCCTTCAACTGAGGACAACCTCTAATTACCACATGTTTAAGCTTTACGTAGCAGAACGATCGCTGATGCACATCCCATAGAATTCTTAATTTTGGCATGTGAAAAAGGAACAAGTACTCCAAGGTTGTGAACAAAGTATCCTCATCCCCGCTCATGATTCTCAACTCCTCTAATTCATCACTGTTTTGCACAATAAGTGTGCTTAAACGAATCATGTGCACAAGACTAAGTAATGATATTGGTGACGATGGTAAACAAGGTAAAAGTGTGAGGAATGTAATGCTGAAACAATATTTAATCCTTAAATGGGTTGTGCACAATTGTAACTTTTGACTTGTTACTAACCTTAGAAGTGCAGGACCAGTTCCAATTGTGATGTGAAGATGAATCAAATGCTGTGCTCTCTAATTCATGGAGGCTTGGTCCGCCTTCAACTTCCCAGTTACAACACGATTGAGATAAGCATAAGATCTTCAATTCAGAAAGAGAAGCCAAACTCCCTGGTGCTAGAACGACATCCTCACCGTAATCCGGCATATCTAGGATTTGTAACTTCGGCAGTGAAAAATGCTTGTTGGGAGTTTCCTGAGTTTGATCTTATACATATGTAAGACTTTAAGCATAGGCATGAATTTGAAGAAGTCGTCAGGTATATCAGAAATACTACTATCACGAAGTAACAAAGTTAAGAGATTCGAGCAGTTTGGTGCTCCATTAAGTTCTTTGATTGCCCTATTGCCTATCAAAGAGATCCTCTCCGCGTTTTCCCATTCATGGAGCTTCAGTGTGCTTTGTGCTTGTAACGTTAAATACGCCCCTTTTTTCTCCCAAGATCTGAAGCTATCCAAATGGCCAAATCACGAACTACATCGTGCATTTTTACATAAAACTCCATCTTTACGCCAATCTGAGTACCGGTTTCTAACAAACATGCATCTTTAAGACATCTAATCACGTCGTGACCTTCATTTTGATCTTGGACAATATTGTCGACATTATCTAAAAACCCTTCACCTACCCAAACAGCGATAACTTCGTCTTTAAAAATTGAATAGTCTTCTGGGTATAATGAGCAATATAAGAAACAAGACTTCAGTTTTTGGTTTTCTAGATTATCATAGCTGAACTTCATAATAGCTAATACTTTATCAGCCATACCTGAGAATACGGAAAAATGTGGAATTATGTTAATTTTAGAGACTAAAGAAGGATACTAGTATATCTCTCTAGCTAGTAGTGGAAAATGCTTCAGAAACAATACCCGAAAACTGTGACGCCGATTCTTGTAGAGTATGCAGTGCGTGTTGCCACTGTTGGAGATCAGTTTTGCTAGACATTGTTCGACCAATAGTGATGAGAGCTAAAGGTAAACCACAACATTCTTTCG
Source organism: Papaver armeniacum (assembly GCA_023531295.1). Taxonomy (NCBI): domain Eukaryota; kingdom Viridiplantae; phylum Streptophyta; class Magnoliopsida; order Ranunculales; family Papaveraceae; genus Papaver; species Papaver armeniacum. Next base: position 17,840 of record JAJJWW010005172.1, on the reverse strand, counting down.
CCACTTCTTTAGCAACCTCAGGTACATCTGGATGACAACTTAGAGCTTCTTGCTTGACCTTCAGTTGAAATAAGCTCCAAGCATGATTCTCATCTAGACACTCTATTTTGATCCTTTTATCAGCTTCCATATGCCCACACACTTGCTTGTCTCTTGTCGTGAATAGAACCTTAGACCCAGTTGTTTGGATGGCATTCTTTGAAACTCCAATTGTTTCTAAATCAATTCCTTCCCAGATATCATCTAACAACAACAAAAACGTCCTATTTCTCAATGCTTTGAATATATCGTTAGCTCTCTCATATATTTCAGCTTTTTCTGGCCATGAGACTCCTAGTTTCCTTCCAATCTGATTCTGTATAGTTTTGATGTTCAGCTCTTTTGACACCACCGTCCATATTACTAAATCGAACTGTGTCCTAGCTTGTAACCACTCCAACAATTTTTTCGACCCCAAGAACAAAAACAACATCCTCCGCCGTTCTTGATAGCTTCATAGTCATCTAAGATCCGTTGTACTTCGGTTTCCAAGGCTTGTACTCTTTGGAGCCAATCACTAACAACACTGGTGCGCTTTGTTGGTTCAGTCGGGTTCGACTCCGCCATCTCAATTCTTCTATTTACATCATCTCTTTTACATCTCAATGAATTAAATGAACTCTCCAAAGTATTTAGATTTTGTTTGAGTTTTCTAACGTAATCGGTATTATGAGCACCACAAGTCCATAGACGAGAGATTATGTCGAGAACTGGGTTGATCACTATATCCATTACAGATTTCAAGAGAACAACAACAGCTGTCTCCGATGAGAAATGGAAAACTATGTGATGAAAGATAAACACAAGTTAGAGAAAGTTTAATTAAGTTATTAGCATCTTCTATGCACTTATAATATTTGTGTAAAAGATTATTTTTTATTTAAATGTTATTATTTAACAATAAATAAATAGGCTAGTACGATGTTAGGTAAAACCGTGTATGTTTTTTCCAAAGTTTTTGGGTTGTTATAATAGTAGTAAGACTATATTTAGGTCCCCCTTTCGATCTTTGCATCTTATGACTGATTTTCTATTTTTTTATGTTAAAAAGTGCTCTGCGCTTGTAATTTACCCGACCATTCCACATGCTTCATTATAAGCTCTGTCAATAGGCTCACAGGAGCGTGCGCACCAGAAAACCAAAAGAAAAACCAAGAAAAGAAGTGCACATCTCTGGTTGTGTTGATTGGTTAGAAAACTCTATTTTTATTATTGGATCTCCGGAGCGAAGAAATACATTATGTTGTTGGCAGCACGGTATCATTATTATTTACGCAGATTGTTTCCACCGCCCATGCTTTATGAAAATACATCTCGCGACTTTAATAGGAGCGTCTTTAGTCATAATCGAGAACCATCAATTGGTTTGATTTGATGATTTTCATACTGACTCTCATTGCGGAAGTAGGGTTCAAACCCTGTAATTGCCAAACCAACTTCCATTTAAAGTAGTTTGATTGTAGTCTTGGGAGACTCTACAACCCTATTAAAAAAAAAAATTAGTCATATCCATAGTTGTTTTAGTAAAGAAAAAGAAAGTCATATATATCCATAGTCTTGTTTTTGTACGTAGTTTGAACTGCTCACTATTACGGATGTTACTATACCCACCGCTCTGCCGCTGTTACTAATCTGAAACTCGTGCCCCTAAACTCATGCATGTATTCGGGTTTGCTTAAATTAAAGGGCTAAGAGACTACCACTTGCAATCTCTTGGATGAGATTTGATGACTAGTGTTAACACCAAAAATGTGACCACCTCGTACCACCAATATGATATGGTATGGGTTCAAAAAGAGAAAGAAATCAGAAACAATGAATTTTTGTGTGGGTGTGAATTCTACCCATACCATAGAATTGATACAGGAAGGTTTTCTTCAAGAAGTTTGCCATTTTGTATTTTAGTACCATTGGTGGTGGTTTGTAAAGAGAAGTGAGTTTTCTTGCACTACCAAAACATGAATTGCATGAACAGCTTAAAACAACAAGAAAACGTGCTACAAGACTAAGAACTTTAGACCCCATTATTTGCTAGTTTTTGCATAAGTGGGTTTAAGCAGCTGGAAGGTTTAAAATGATGTGGGTCTGATGGGGAAGAATGTGAGCTTGAATAGAGAAAGATGGATGAAGTTAGCATGTGTAAATGGATATGGAGGTTTTGGTTGTATCCTGGCCTCGGTTTATAAAATTAAGAACTAAAAACTAGAGTTCACTACTAAGAAAGTGAGTGATCACGGAGATTAAAAGAGTATCATATCTCTACCAAGCTTTTAAGTACTTATTAGTTCAATGAGTGCTTAGACTACTTGTTTTTTATTTTTCTGATGGCCTGAGTGCAACCAATCTTTGGGGCAGGTTAAGTCTTGAGTGAGACATCTCACCCAAACAGACTTCTCTAAATCAAGAAAACAATGAGGTGTCTGTTTGCTATGTTTACACAAAAGAATCCACATAACGGTTGCTGAGTATTCAGAGGCGTTATTATATTTTTTCTTCAATATTCTTTCATTATTTTCCTTTTTTCTTCAATATTCTTTCATTATTTTCCCCTAAAGTTTGAATCATATTTCGCACTGGCTAGCCGGTTATTGAACAAATATGGAGTATACGTTCGTTCATTTGTTTAGGTTATCAAAATTGCAGTGCAGCTTGCCAGAACCGTAGAAGCCAAATATCTAATTCTAGAAACTTAACTGTGTTGTTGCTAAATATAAACTTGTCAATATAGGCAACTACTTAATTTGATTATAAAAAAAAGAAACATTGATTAATCTTTTGAAGCCCAACTCCTTCGCGCATTTCAATTTAATACCTCCACCATTGGGAATATTCTTTGCTGGTATTTCACACTGGAAGTATTTGCTGGTTCATGTTGTAGCAGTCCAGAAAAGGCTGCATAGCCTTCGTCCGGCCTGTTTTATCACGGAGTTTTACCGTTACTTACTCAGTTAATGACCATGGTGCATCACACTGTCGGGCGGCTATTCCAAATTACTACTAGTATTTGTTAGAAAGAACATCTTTATAAAAGGTTTGCATCAAAGAAAAAAAAAACTACCGATCAAAAAAAAGAAAAAAAAAACTTAATAAAAGGTTTGAAATGAAAATATAATTATTGGAAGAAAATACTTAATAAAATTATAATCATGGGCTTACGCTTTTATTCAAAAAAAAAGAATATTATTGTAAGAGTACATAGTAAGATGTTTGTAACTACCGAAATCTAGTAGTACACCCAAAAGGAAAGTAACCAAGATCTAAGACATAATAAGTAGTATAAACCGAGAAAATCTTTATTGATGAACCAACCGACCTCTATTTATAGTTCATCTAACCCTAATGGGGTTACAGCTCATTTATTTCGTCCACGTCCTCGCGGAGGTGCTTTATACTTCGCCAGGCCCTTTTCCATAAAGTTTTTCCCTTTCTTTCGTTACCTTCACATGGGCTTGTCGGGACAAATGTCTCGTGTCTTGCCCGATAATTTACTTACTTCGCAAGTTATCTTTTTAGCCAAGTTAGCTCATTTCGCCCTTCTCTATTTCGTGGTTGGTATCTTGCATGGGACTCCATCGATCCTTCGTAGCATGAGACATTATCTCGCTTCCGGCTTTTACTTCGTCAACTAATCAGTAATGGAGACTCCGACTTGATTTGACAAGTCACTGACGAAGATTTTTGGGGCACAGTACAAGATCTTTCAGCCGGATTCTCGTGTATTCCATACGTCCACGTGGCGGTTCGTATTTCGGTATCTACAATATTTTTTCCCCCTTTCTGCTCGGTAAATAGAAAATATATGAAGATAGAAGACGGGTTAGAAGAAGGTTCGTATTTCGGTATCTTTTTTTTGCTCGCAGAAAAAAGAAGAAGGTTCGTTACAGAGGGAGCATACAGGAAACCACCGAGCAAAGGAAAAAAAGTATAAACCAGAAACAGAAAAACCCAAAAAAAAACTCACCACCACTGAGGAGGTTCAATCCACGTAGTATGGCTTTACTGATCTTCTAAACGGCTCTTCTGGTTAGGTTCCCTCCCTTTCGAACTTCGCATCTTGTGACTGATTTTCTATTCTTTATGTTAAAAATCAATTTACCCGACAAACCCACATGGTACCTTATAAGCTCCATCAATAGGCTCATAACACCGGTTTGTAACAAAAGCAATTTTTTTTTTTTTAACGAACATCTCTCTTTTTTTTTTTTTTGATCAATTAACATCTCTTGTTGTGTTAATTGGTTGGTAAACCTATATTTTTATTTTCTTGGTGTGTTCAAACCCAGAGAAGAAGTGATCGAGGGAAATTAGGAAAGAGGCTAGAAGTGATCGATGGAAATTAGGTAAGTGCTAGAATTTGGAAAGAGGCAAGGAAATCAGGAAGTCGCTAGAATTTGGGAAGACAGTACATGACCTATAAGTACATCACGAAGCAAAGAAAAAAAAGCACAAATAATTTTCTCTAAGAAAATCGCAGAAGAAGCACGTAAATAAAGCAGCAAGGATGTCATATCTTGAACCAGTGGTGGCAGGGGCCTCCGCCGAATCAATCAGAATGTGTGATGAACCACACAAGACTGAAAGTAGGACTCCTACTTCAAGCTCTAGCCTACCAAACAAAATCCAGGAAAAGAAAAAGTTGCTGGTTTTGGATTTAGATGAAACCCTTGTACACAGAACAATCAGTACTGGATCAGTTAACAAGACATGTGATTTTCATTTACTATAGGGGAGCGCACTGGTTATGTTTGGTTGAGGCCGTATGTTCGAAAGTTCTTGGAAAGGGTCTCCGAGTTGTTTGACGTAGTCATCTTCAGTGCAAGTAGCAGAGCTAATGTGGATCCAACACTTGATTTTCTAGACCCTCAACACAAGTTGATTGCTAGACGTTACTATAAAGATTCAGCTGTGTATCGTGTCGACGGAAGCTATTACAAGGATCTTAGTATATTCGGGATCGATCTTGCCAAAGTGATATTGGTTGACGATCGTCCAACAAATTTTTGCATGCAGAAAAACAATGGCATCCAAATTGCAAGTTGGTATATTGATCCACAAGATGAAGAACTGGCTACACTACTCCCTTTCTTAGAGAGGTTGGCTACTGCAGATGATGTAAGGCCTATCATTGCCGAGAGATTCATTCAGTGCAGAAGGATTCAATGGTTAAAACATTTAGTTAGTCAGAAGCAACAGGAAGGAAGCACAGAAGCTAAGTTAAACTCTGCAGCTCTGTAACTAGCTAGTTAAACAATTACTATTTAGTACATATATGTAATTGTTCATAACGTTCAACTTCAAAGACAAGGATTACAAACAATTGGAGCTAGTGGAACCAACTTTTGTTTAGGAAAAACACTAGCTCGTATACTTCTTCCTGTGAGTAGTCAGCTTTCGACAAGTTAAAATACTTTGGAACCCAATCTTCTCCTTATGATTTCCTCTCTTTTACGAGTTCTCTTTCTGTTTCCCGAATTTCTTGCTTTGCTTCTTTGTTGAGTACGCTTTGGATTACTTCACTCCACACAACCGCTGGTTCACTTGTCGATAATCCCTTTGTGAAAATATTAGAGAGAGAAGGTAAAAGTTAGATTGATTTCTGAAAGTTATGAAAATGCTACAGACTAAAACAGACAGTATTAAAGGCATGAGAAAATACAACTGTAGTAGTCAAACAAAGTTAAAGAATTATCTACTTGACTATTCTAATACACCCTCAACCTGATAAGAACTACCAGAGAGAAAAAGCAGCTCGAATAACTTCACTGATAAGTTGCAAGAATATACAAGTCAATCTTGGCCTTGTCAAGTTGTCATCATCCCCTACCGTAGCTATAGTGTTTATAGTGTCATGACCCGGTATCAGTTCTCCCTTTTGGACAAAAACTTGTTCCAATACCAGTTCTGTTGGTAGTTTAGATGCACGTTTTGGGAGGATGTCGAATATAAAGAACACCATCAAAATACTAACCCATTCCCATGAAACACAGAACTAATTCATTGTAAATGTTATTCTTAATAAGGCGAGATTGGGTTTATATCTAGGATGTTTTAAATCCATGAAAATACTAAAAGTAATAAATTATGGGTATCATTGAGACGGATCATCGATTAAAACAAGATGAATTATTAACTATAAATAAAGAAGACAGGAGAATTAAAGTGGTTCGCCATCTTGACCTACGTCCACCGAGAAACCCCGAAAGGTGAAATGTTATTGATCTTGATTGATACTTGAGATGGATTTACATTTGCACTAGAACTCTTATTTATAGAGTTAACTAAACCTAGGAGATAACATAATATCTTCATATTTTGTTTGACTAGGTAACAATATCTAGAAAATTGATTATACATAATTATCTGGATATTCTCTGACTTTATCTTCACTTTAGGCACGGTCACTTGACCACTTCTTCATTTGTACGGTCTTCACGGTCTACCCAATGGTGTATAAGGTAAATATATTCTAACAGCCCCCTCAAGTTGGACACGGACGGAACTATTTGAAGTGTTCAACTTGAAACTTCTCTGGAAAACGGTCTAGTAACTTGAACTTCGATTATCGACCACGTAAACTTGATCTTTGGTTGCATGGGCACATTGGACAAAAATGAAGCAGCAAAATGATCTTACACCACATAAAAAATGGTGCGTTGAGAACTGGCTTGATTGGCCAATAGGCTTGGTTTGCTAAAACCACCCATACGAGAAACTTTATGTTGGTCCATAATGAGAATCAGCTATGGACATGAAAATTAGTTTTCGAAAATGAGATCAAAGATTCTCCATAATGGGATACGGTGAAACAATAACAATAATATCCTGATGTATAATCGATAGTTATCCAAAATAAATGATGAATTTCCGGGATAAAGATTGATCTTTCTCTGTTGAAGAAACAATCAAAAAATCTTGCGACAAAAAAGACAATAAACCAAATACGTAGTATCACCATATTTGCTCAAAAATAGAAGCGGGATGTTTGGTGGGGCCAATCTTGGACGACATCACCAAAGTAAATCATGATGAGAGAAGCACACAGAGATTGCTTAACTGGCTCAGTATCATGAGCACTAAACAAAATCACAATATGAGATATAGCAAAGGCTATAATTACGGATGCCAAAACGGAAGAATTCCTCACAAAATAAAGAAATATATATGATCAGTTGACCAAAGAGGCAAACCACAACTATTTTTTTTTTTGATATATAAGCTGAGTCTTGCCGTGAAGAATGGCAAGGGAAAAATAAGACGGAAAAAAAGTCATGTAGACGTTTTTGGAAATTTGGAGATATCCAACATGGAAAGATATTATTGGAACCGAATTGATGTATCTCATAAAAGGAAATAATATTTTTGAGAATTTTCGCATATTCAGAAAATGGAATATGGAGATGATTTAGTAGTCTTGATAAGAAGGTAAGATATCAAGAAGAATAACATCAATGATGAGATAAAATTAAGAAATGAGTTTGATAAAAAGAAAACAACAGATGGAATCAAATCTGTTTGAAAACTCATGCGACTGTGACCAAGGAGAAAACCAGAAATATAATTGATATAGAAATTCCACTTTTAGAAAATGTGGAAAATATTTTCGGATTTACTGGTTTCCAACATATTGTGACCAAATAATAATTTGGAGATATTGTTGACAATGAGATAAATAAGCAGGATTTCCCGAATCATAGAGATATGAAAGGGAAAAATACGGTTTAGTCCAAAACCCCATCCAAATATACTTAGTTAGTCCCGACCCATTCAACTAGGTACAAATTAGTCCTTTTCATTGAAAGTACATAAATAACCTTCCCGATTTACAATTTAGTCCAAATATTTACTGTTTAGTCCAAAGTGACTCACAATGATGTCGAGAATTTTAAATAATATAAAAAACAATTAAAACAATTTATCTTTTCGAACCGTTTGTCCAAAATTCACAAACTTTATATATTCGAAAAGCTCTTTACGAGCTACAAAAAGAGTACCCATATGACTATATAATTCTCATTTTTAAAAATCTTAGTTTAGATTGGCGTACAAAACATGTACATGTCCACAAAAACCAAAAATCAAAAGACAAAACAAGGTGCACCAGTTTGTACACCAACATAGCAAAAAGTAGACTGGCAAATTTGAATCTCATACGATAACAAGTTAGCTAGGTGATCCATTCCCAGGGTTTACCGAATGCTCCTCTCATACCCGCCTTGAAGCACGTCGCTCGGCACATGAAAACATCTTGTTGATACGTAAGACATGGAAATGATGTATTTATACTGTTCATCTATACATACAATGACGAAGAGGAAAAAGTGGTCAAAGACGAGAGATCAAACTATTGTTTCATGAAGTTTTTAATTGACAAGGAATCTAATAAAAAAAAAAAATAATTATACAAAGTGGGAGCTAGAATGCTAGATATTGGTGACTCGTAAGCAAAAATACCGATGTAGCACCGTTTCTAACTTATTTTTCACCTAGGCCTATATAATTGAGTAATCAACGATAGCATGAATACCGGGTAACACATTGATAAACCATCCGCTTCTAAAGCCCGGAAAAATGATTATACTAACTTACAAGTATGAGCTTAAATCTATTCATCTCGTCTCAAGAGATTATTTTAATAAAACTATTTCAAAATGGCACCGAAGGCACAACATATATCCTAGAATGTACATTATCTTTGCAAGAGATGTTACAAGGATCTAAATTTCTAATGAGAGGACAACTTTTGATGGTATAAGAAAGAGATGCAAGAACTTTTGATGTTTTGTGTTATAAAAATCCAACATTTATACCACAAAAATACACATATTATCGAGATAACACAATAGTGTACAACTTTGTACACATCTATAGAAAATCCAACACCTGTACAATTAGTGCTTTCCCTAATTTTTGGTTTGTATACATAAATATAGTCCTACAAGTGTACAACTATTTACACCTAAATAATCAACATTTGGACTACTATGCACACCTAAATAACATAATATGTGTTTACAACTATGTACACATTAGTGCTTTCCCTAATTTCTTAGACTTCAAAATGAATAACATGTGCACAATTATGTACACTTTAATAATCAACAAGTGTAAATGAAAATGAAAATAAAACCACCAACATGGAGATTTTAATTGGTTGAATCGGAGACAGTAGACTATAAGTGATAAAGACAAATTCTTCGATATACAAACAAAACGGATGATGGGCATATGGTATGTGTATCTAAGAACAACAAGCTTTTAGCAATTCTTCAAGTAGTTTTACGCAAACAAAACTAATGATGGGCATTAAATATGTGTAACAAGCTTTTGCAAACCTTCATGTAGTTTTCGACATGAGCCAAGTTCTCTGGAACTCCGGCTCGAGTGGTAAAACTTTGGCGCCAAATTCAAATTAACATCTTGGACTTTCTCTCCATTGACAAAAGGATCCTGAAACAAAGAGAATACAATCACAAGTTATCAACAATACAGCTACAATCGAACAAAAACTAAGTATATGTAAAACAAATCAAGCACATATAAATAGAGAGAAACACATACAATAGGTGTACAATTATGTACACATTAAGAATCAACATGTGTACAATTATGTACACCTTAGTTACTACTCTATGAATTCTTGGTGGGAACCCCATTTAGATGAGGACATAACAAACACATGTGCCATATCTAAATCGTTCCATCTCGTTCACTGGTAAGAGAAACTTGAACAATCCTTCCTTGCATCAACAACTATTTTTATTTGCATCACTTTTTCCTCCCCTTAAAACCACCTTCTTGGATATGAATGCAATCTTTTGGAGGTAACATTTCAAAGAAAACAAGACGATAAAAACCAATACCAACCAATGTGATGAAAAAATCATGTTAAATGTAGAACACCCAATGAAAAATTCGAGTTCACAAAACAAAATATCGAATCCAAAATCGATATATGCACTCATTAGAAATCAACGTGTATAATTATGTGTACATTAATGATCACCGTGTGCAATTATGTGCATATTAATCATCAATATGTGTAGAACTATGTGCACATTAACGATTTATAGGTGTAAAAATCAGACACGTCAACTAACGGGTGTACCACTATGTGCACATTAATGATCAACATGTGTACAACTATGTGCACGTCAACTAATAGGGTGTACAAATATGCACATTAAAGACAACATGTGTACAATCATGTACACATTTAAATCAACATGTGTACAACTATGTACACATTACCAATTCAATATCTAAAGAGATGAAAGTCGGATTCTACTCAAATCATGAAGGACTTAGTAACCCATATGTTAAAGAACTTACTAGTATTTACTTCTCCGTTCATTGTATCCAATGACCTTGTTCCCCAATCTCATCCTGTCAATTCTCAATTTGTTCCCTGTGAATTGTATATAGAAATGAAGTTAATATCTTAAAATGAAATCCCTCATACATACTAGAGCTCAATACATGTGTATAACTATGTGCACATTAAAAATAAACATGTGTGAAATTATGTGCACAATCGATCAATGTATAACTAAGGAATTCATTTCAAAATTTAAAGTACCTAAAAATGTAGAACAGTCAAAGGAAATGAATCAATCTAAAATGTTATAAAAGTATTCATGGTTACTAAAAAGGTGCATTACAGTTTGCTAAAGAAATCAATCCATGGCTTTGAAGTCGGTACATCGACAACACAATGATTAACATATATAAAGGTAAAGCTAGAGCTCCAACCAAAGAATCAAGGAGAGAAGAGTTGATATCTTGTGGTTATATTTATTGATGCATGGACAAGAGCGACCTTGGGAGTATGGAGTTAGCTAGATCTTCATTCATCTTCACTTTGGAAGTAGGGGCATCTTCTTCATTATTCTTGCATATCGTTCAATACGGCGACATACAAACAAAATGGAAAAATTAAAGCACATATCAAAATAAAACACAAGACATCTTAATAATAAATCGAGATTTTGAATCTCAAATTCAACATCATCCTGGTCACGTGTCGTTTGACACTTATACAGAGATAGATAACATATAATATCAACCAACAAAAAAACCTTTATCAAGTTACCACCTTACATAGACCAAGAAGGAGATGAGTAATATCTTTGAAACCGGAAGTTTCAAATTCAGCATGTGTACAACTAAATACACATTAAAATCAACAGGTGTACATTTATGTACACGTTAATAATAGTGGGTGTACATCGTGTACACGCTAACAATAATGGTGTACATCTCAGTGTACACATTATCGAAAAACATGAAATTTCAAAGTATCGTTGATGCATCTCTCATAAGTAGTAAAGCCACCACTTACAGGCGACAAGAAAATAAAAGTGATTTGTAAATCCATACATACCCCACTACCCCATGTTATTGTCGAGCTAATCACTAAACCATTATAGAAACTTGAGCCCAGGCCAGTTACAATTAAGCATCGACGTTGAACAATCCACTACTTACTATATCATGAATTAAATCAAAAGACAAATTTTTGACCCAAGAGAACTATGACAAATGGGTTAAGAAATTGAAGCAGAAAAGTTAGAACTAGGAGAAAAAAGATTTACCGAGCTAAGATAGCCACGGTTATTTTGCAAAGATCCCTAGTTACGAGGAAATATGGTTTTTCTAACTACCGAGCTAGGTACTTGTGCCATGAGCGTTATCTTGTAAATCAATTATTGAATTCCAATCAGCTTGAGATGTTGAAATCTCATTTTAGATACAAAGTATCTTCATGACGACCCTTGTGATCGTTCTTTAAAGAACATTTTAATTCACGGTGTATATTAGATGCTATTAAATCTAAATAATTCATTTCTTGTCAAATATGAACTCCACTACTTCCACTTTAATTACATGTGGCAAATACTAGCGTCATCAATGTTCATCATTTGATATTGGGTTATCTCACGAATATTAACTTTGAAATATTCTTTAGGACATTGTTTAAATGAGTTTTGCCTCCTTACAAGTCTTAGTCACATTTAACTCTCTGGGAAGTTGAAGAGGTGTTCTTAAGCCCGTACAAAAGCATGGGAATCAACTATCTTAAATATTTTGATTGGAAACTTAAGCAAATAAATCCTAGATTACAAGGGAATTTAAATGATCACCAGCCAAATCAATAGTAAAAGCATCATAAGGACTATTGGGATCAAGTTAAGTCTAAGAAACCATTAAGCACACCATAAGATTATGCACTAAGTGACAAATTTTTTAAGAAATACGTAACATTCGAGACACGAGCATTTTTCCCCACCAAATGCAACAAGTATGTCAAGCAACAACCATATAAACCTTAAATGTAAATAATTCACAAACAAAACTACGATTGCCCATCGGTAATCACCAAATGCAGATGACCAAAAAATATATGAATTAGATGATAAATGAATCTAGAGATAAAAATAGAACCCACACGACTCAAGCTCAAATAAAAAACTAAAGTTAATCAATAAGATTATATATGATTTGTGACTACCTATTCAGATCAAGTCGGAAAACACATCAGGTGGTTTCCATTTTTTGGAAACAAGTTTGAGAAGCAGAGAGAGTTTTGGAATAGGAAGATTAAGATGACATGATTATAGATCCGAACTCTTATTTAATCCTAAGTTGAACAAAAAGATCGAACCTAAATCTAAGTAATTAGGTTTCCAAAACCGTTAGAAATTCCCAAAATTAATTTTTAAATCGATAAATTAACAATGGAAATCAAATTAAATGACTTTGAACATTCAACTTACCTTCAAATCGCTTTCGATGATGAAATCGTCAAATTAATTTGATATACTTTTCTCAACTTTTCTTCCAAACTTCGAGTTAATCTTCAAAAAGAATGAATCGGTGACAGAAGGTTTAGGTTTATTAATCTGAATCAAGTGTTTCTTTGATCATGATATTTATATTTTGTGATCGAATTTTTCACTGAGATGACGAGATTACTCAGAGGGCTGTTCGTTGAATGAAAATGAACAAATGAGAAATGAAACACGAAAGTAATAGTTTAGCTTATGGGCATTTTCGCCATAAAAAAATTATGCTTTGGACTAAATCGTTCCTATAAGGACTAACCCGTTTCAAATTTGTTTAATTTGGACCTTCTTGTACCAGGCCTGATATGGGTGGACTAGAGCGTCCAAAGCCCAAAGCGAAATGGGATTAAACGTCAATTTCTATGAAATCCTGGAATATAACGTTGAACCCAAATTTAGGATTCAAATTTTGATTAACAAAATCATAATGAAAACAAAAATGATTTATATCAGAGACGGTTTTCACGGACATATTTTGGGACACAAAAAAAAAAAAACACCATGTGTAATTGGAAGACCGCCATGAACGAAAAAAAAAAAAAAATTTCCGCAAAGGAAAGAGTTTGGGAAAAGTTTGACTATGGATCGATATCAAAGGCATCCATAGGCGAATGAAAAGTTATTTTGATAAAAATAAAAATAACTTTGAAAATAGATTGATATTGACTATTAATGTTGCACAAAATGCACAAAGATATGGATCGGCTGAAAATGATAACCCAAAAGACAAAAAGAAAGCGGAAGCAAATGAGCGGATCTCCCCGCTCTGATACCATAATAAATTATGGGTATCATTGAGACGGTTCATCGATTAAACAAGATGAATTATTAACTATAAATAAAGAAGACAGGAGAATTAAAGTGGTTCGGCCATCTTGACCTACGTCCACTGAGAAACCCCGAAGGGTGAAATGTTATTGATCTTGAGTTGATACCGAGATGGATTTACATTTGCACTAGAACTCTTATTTATAGAGTTAGCTAAACCTAGGAGATAACATAATATATTCATATTTTGTTTGACTAGGTAACAATATCTTTGAAAATTTGATTATACATAATTATTCGGATATTCTCTGGCACGGTCACTTGACCACTTCTTCATTTGTACGGTCTTCACGGTCTACCCAATGGTGTATAAGGTAAATATATTCTAACAAAAAGATTACGCTGAAGAGGACATAATAAAATTCGCTGATTACAAATAGCAAATGTTCATGTTCACCTAAGAGAAGAGTCATTACAAATTAGAAAGACCTGAAAATTTCAGACCATTCATAGGACATGGCAATTGATAGTAATCCATAGAGTTCAACTGAGCTCATCTATTCTTCTTCCTGATAATACAAGTTTTGCACTTTTTGCTTGTTACTTCTGTATACCAACTTCTTAAAAGCCTCACCGTTTTTTCTTGATAATTTTCCACCATCTCTCGTACGCTAAATCTCTCAGTAACAATAGGCCGAGCTGCAATGATAGGCCTTACATCGTCCACATCAGCCAGCCTCTCTAAGAAAGGGACTAGTGTGGAGAGTTCTTTATCATGTGGATCGGAGTACCAACTTCTAATTGGAATGCCGTTGTCTCTTTGAAAACAAAAATTTGTTGAACGATCATCAACCAAGATAACTTTGGCTAGATCAACCCCGAATATAGTAAGATCCTTTATATAGTCGTCGACAGGTATACAACAATTACTTCGTCTGATTCCTTATTTTAGCGCCAAGCTTCTACATATTTTCGCATATCTTTATGACGCCAAGTTAGATCCCACTTTGACGAACACCTTTGTATCGAAGCTACTGCAACTCAATGGCTTTTGTGTTCTGTCTTCTGTGCATATGTATTCTTAGTTATTACTAGTGCTGGTGGTATTAATTCAATCCAATCAATGAAGCTGTCAAGAGTAGTACTACCAGGTTCAGTCACTGATACTATTTTGTCTTGTCCCTGACCCTGACCCTCATCATCTCGCTAGTATAAAACAAGTTCTTTATCCACTGTACGGTACTTCATCAAACCATGCTAGCTAGATGATAAAGGAGAAAGAAACACAATATTTTACCCATTACTGAGAGGTCTTTACCTCGTTTGATTCTAAATTTCTGTTCATAAGGGAGTAATATATACAGATATATATCTCAGTGGTTTAATACAACTTTATGTATTCATATATACCATTAAACCAATATTATTAACTTGCTATATAGTAACTGATTATCAGACAAGAGAACGTGATTGGGGATCGTTGTAGTACTAGAACACAAATGTAATGAAATCAAATCAAGATATATTTATTATCATTGAAAATTACGTGTAGTACTACTAGGTTTGCAAGGTGTCTTAAGAAGCTTTCGTTTTTGTGATTTCATTTCTGCAAGTAAAGTTATTATTTGGTTATTATAGAATAATAAAAGGCGCCAAAATAGGATTTGGGTGGGAGATTTGGTATTGGATTTATTCAAAATATATAGTGGAGACTTGAGAAACGGCATTATATACAAAATTCCGTTTATTTAACTGAGGTTAAATCCTTAGTTTGATGATGTCGGATCTCCCCTATCCAAGGGTTATTAGGCTGCGAATTCATTTTTGAACTCCTAGTGCGAGTTCAAAATTTTTTACATATAAAACGGTAGCTTCTTCAGTTATGGAAACCCGTCCGCTGAAATCTGACAGTTTTTCGGTCATATATTAACAGCGTGATACATCGATGGTTATGTTTATAGTGGGATCTGACATGCAAACCAATGCATTTGTTGATGGCTATGTTTTAGTGACCTATGTATCTTTCCATTTTTGTCAAAAAATTTAAATAAATACAGTATATCTTTCCATTTTTGTGAGGGTTTAAGAGTAGGCATTTTTAGTTCACGTACTTGGTATTATTTGAGAACTCATGAGTCATATGTAGAATTTTAAGTTTAAACGTACAAGTCATCGATATAAGCTAGCAGTTAGTTTCGTCTAATTTGCTAAAGTGTGTATGCTTGACAACATCGAGTCTGTCTAGTCTTCCTTCTGATCTGGAAGAGCATATCTGTAACATCTAGAGGATAAATTACAAGAGAAGAGAATCATAGAGACTAAGCCCAACGGCGACAAAAAAGGCAGTACTAGTAATTGTATTACTTACAATCACTAATTGCTTCTTGATTGAATCAATGGTCACTTCCTCCGTAATCTATCAGCTAAAGGCATACTCCCTGGACATAAAAGAATTTGGCCGCCACCACGGCACCACGCCACCACCACGAAAGCTTGTCCATGTATTCACCCTGCAGGTTTATGGTGTACCTCCAAGCTGCGAAGTGCAATTTTTATTGTCCACTTGCGGCGCCTACTGAAGGAAGTACTGCTATATCTGTTGCAGCGTTGGGAATATATAGTCATGGGGACGCCGATCTAGTTGGCGATACTGGATATATGTAGTCATGATCATGTTGTATCATGTTGCTGCCGATAATGAGAGTTCGAAAAAAAAAAAGAGTTCGGAAAGAAATTCATTTACTCTAGTGTCCCTACTGCTAAACACATGCATGCTTGATGTCCGTTTAACTCGCCGACTATCTGTGTGTGCCGTATGACAGTATGAAAACCAGTTTGCTCGTTATACTTGGTTTTATAGTATGATCTGATTTGCGTTTTAAAGAAGTCGTATCAGCAATTTACACTGGCATATTCATATTCACATTCTTATTAAGTAATTTACACTCAAAATAAATAAATAATGTGATTGCCCATTATGTATTAATGTATATACTTGTGCTCGTGTGTGTTGAATTCGAAACCTTGCGTATAAGATTTATCGTAGCATATATATTTCACAGTTCATGGAAACGGAGTAAAACCCGGTAAAATATTGGAATGGATGGATTACATATAGCAAATGTACAGATTCTCCGAAGAGAAGAATCATTACAAATTACAAAGACTGGCAACTTCAGACAATTTCTAAACAGAAATACAAGATGGGGGAGCTATAGATACTAATCCCCAGAGTTCAACTAGCTCCTGTTTTTCCTACCTGATAATACAGCTTCTTTTGGCACATGTTTTCCTACGTTTACCAACTAATGAGGGAGCTTCTCTAGCTCTTTTATTGTGTGCCACCACCTCTCTTGTCATTCGATCTTGCGACGTGTGAATCTCTCTGCAATGACTGAATCTCTGCAATGACTGAATCTCTCGGAAATAGTAGGCCTAACATCATCTGCAGTAGCCAACCTCTCTAGAAAGGTAGTAGTGTGGAGAGTTCTTCATCTTGTTGATCAAAATACCAGCTTTCAATCGGAATTCCGTTATCTTTTTGCCATCGAAAATTTGTAGGACGATTGTCGACCAAGATAAACTTTGGCAAGATCAACTCCGAAAATAGTAAGATCCTTGACTTTACCGTCGACATGAAATACAACAGAATTGAGATAGTAGCGTCCAACAATAAACTTGCCTTGAGGGTCAAGAAAATCAAGTACTGGATCTGCATAACCGTTATTACTTGCAGTAAAGATGACTACGTTAAACAACTCGGAGACCCTTTCCAAGAACTTGTGAACGTACGGCCTCGATTTGACACAATAAGTGCGATCACTTATGGTAAATGACAAATCACACATCTCGTCAACAACGAATGGTTCACTGTAGGACAGTGTGTACTAGGAGTTTCATCTAAATCCAAAACCAGAAGCTTCTTTTCCTCGATTTTCTTGGAAGGCTAGAACTGATGGGAACTACTTTCGGTGTTAAGCGGTTCACCACAACTTCTGCTCGTTGAATCGGCGGAGTCCCCTGTTGCTGCTGCTGCTTGGAGATTCAACATCCTTGCTGCTTTCTTTCTTTCTTGTGCGTTTTATTTCTTTCTCTCAATTTACTCTGTGCTTCTTTCCTTTGCGTTGTGAATTTATAGGGCATAAGTCAGGTCTCTTTCCCAATTCTGATCAGCTTCCTAACTCTTTTTTT
>JAJJWW010005171.1:0-58300 GCA_023531295.1 Papaver armeniacum | reverse complement strand
TACCAAAACTACCCTCACGATTATGTTGGTTAATGATTAGTTAGTGTGATTAGTGAAATTATTTGAATAAAGATTTGAATTTAAAAAATCAGATTTTTAAAAAAAAGTAGAATTATTGAGAGAAGTTTGAGAGGATTGAAGAACAAAACCATGGAAAATAACAAATTTGAGTTCACTAATACAGACTACTCGATTGATGATTCAAATTACATGTAGTAATGTGAATCTCATTCTCCCTTAATCTCTAGAGTATGTCAATCTTCACAATGATGCGGATATGGATAATTTCTTAGATGGTAGATATGTTCTTCCCAAGCGATTTCAAGATGGTGGCGATGGATTTTGCAATGTAATGGGAGGAAGAATATTGGGGTACCGGAGTATCATCAAAACTTAGGTAATGTTGGTTGGGTGGTTCAATTTCCCAAAAAAATGTGAATTTTTAGGTAGATTTGTGCTTGTTGGTTACCTTGTGTGTGAAGAACATCTATGAACTGGCATCACAGAAAATTATTAGTTCAGTTACTTTGTTCATGGTGCAGAACTCTCGATGTCGATTTTTGCTTGATTGGTTCTTGGAGTAGTAACCGGAACTCTGTAAATAGGATTACGGTAGTCTTGTGTTCGGTTTGTTAAATAAGCAGAACTTGAAATTACCATGAGTTGATTTAGTTCTGGCGCTACGTAACTGTAGAGACTTCCCGTAAATAATATTTCATTAGTGTAAAGTTGGGATTTGTTGCAAACTTCATACCAACCTTAATCTAACAGAACTTACGTCTGATAAAATTTTTGATTTAGTGTGTAAATAAAGGTTAGTTGGTGTATTTGACTTGCTCAAGCAGACCTCGAGTTGATTTCAGGAAAAAAACAATCATATAACACATACAGAGGTCACCCTGATTGGTTGGTTACGCAAACTTCATGCAAACCCACTACCTAGCAGAAATTACGTCTGATAAAATGTGAATTAAGTGCGTGGTTGATTAGCCCTGTTTCTTGTGGCAGACCTTTCGAGGTTCGGTTATCTGAAACTCAAAATTATCATATATGGCGAACTTTGAGGTCCTGAGTTGGTTAAGTTGCCCAAACTTCACTTACTGTATATACAACAGACCATTAATAACTTTTGATTTAGTGTTTAGGTAAAGTTAAAATGAATATCATTCAACAAACAATAAGACTATGGTTAGTTAAATATATTGTGTTAAGCTTAGAACTTGTTTACAGTTCGATTAGATGTTGTTCCTTTTCTTGTAGATTGGTATATCACTTCTCTACAATGGATAATCAGCATATAGGTTGGCATCTTTGTTTGAAGATACATCTAATCTTGTAATGGTTGGTTTTTGATGAAACTATGATCAGAAGAGGTGGGCTGAGAACATGCCAAGAAAGCCATGTGCGTATTAGTTTGAATGAAAGAAAGCCAAACCTTCTGTTTAAATAGTTTGTGAGAAAGTAAAGTCAGTATTAATCCACAGAAAGAAAGTTATGTGTAAAAGGAAAGGCAGACGGAAGAACCACAGTGTCTCAACTTCAATGTCCGTTCAGCTGAGTATTGGTAGGTGCAAAAAAGAATGGATGGGTTCCCATCTGCCAGATACCAGGTGTTAAGCCATCTTAACCACCTAATCAGATGATCACTTGAAGGACATTACAATGGCACTCATTCCATCCTCAAGAAATGAAGCCAAGCTGATTGGGAGAATGAATTTCACCCTTATGTGCCATGCAAAAGGATGATAACAAGGATAATGTATCATCTTTGACCATTTATACAATGCAATTGAGACAATTAAAAGGATTGAATGGAAGGATGACATTACTGATGTTTTGTGGTGGCTAAGAGAAAAACTCAGAACCAAGAATGGGTGGGAAGTCAATATAATCTAATTAACATCAAGTATTCAAGTGCTCAATCTTATCAAGTTCCCCTGTGGTTAAACACAGACTAACATCCAGATGCCATTAGTATTAGATAGTAATTATTATGATACCTGACAGAGTAGTTTTACCGTTGCTTTTTGTTTTCTAGAGATGAGCAGAACAAGTTGCTTGAAGCTCACAGCCAAGTAGAGAAGGCCATATCCAGAGATGATGATATCCATGGTTGTGGTGACAGAGACAACGTGTATATAGCATTAATGAGCATGAAAGTGTTACATTAACTTCCTCAGCTATCACTTCATCAGTCCTGTTGCAGTGTAATGTGATGAATACACGGTCTGTAGTACTCAAATTTGTCCACGAAAGAGAAAGCATTTGAAGAGATTGGCCTTCTATGGAAGATAGACAAGCGCGCAAAAAGAAGGAATTCGATATACAATACACTATAAATCACGCTAAATGGGTTGCTTTCTACCACAGTGAATGGGAGTCGACTTGGTCTCTCATAGAAGAAGGTATAATCTGCGTCTTTGCGGCATTTATCGAACATTGATACGGCGAATATCCCAAGATGTGCGTATGTGGTTAAGCTTAATGGTTGACCGCTAAGTAACCGTTTATACATTGCCACCAACCATAACGCTGAATCAAGCGACAAGTTTGAGCAGGGAATCGACTCCACCACAGGTTGAAGAAAAATCTTTTTGGATGTGTCGAAGTAATTTTTGTGATTGTGTTTAAGCTCGTGGAGAATTACTTGACCGTGAGATTGATAGAATTAAAGGGAAGTTTCCAAAGCATCATAGTATAAAAAGATTGTGGACAAGGTGGTAACTTATCTACCCAGATCTCTGTGGACCTTGATTGTTTAAGACTTAAATATATATGTTTGATACTTATTAGAAAGTTAAAGTGGGGTTCATTTGATTAGCGTATAGGGAACAAGCGGTTGAGGTGTGTGTTTGCAACATGAAGTAGTCTATGAGGACTCCCTTGTCGCTTCATGTATTGATTGAAGCCATGAACGCATGTCCCTCTGGCGGCTGGTCGTGGCTTGGCATGTTAAGTTTTGTCCCTCTTTCACAAGGGCGATGTCGGAGAAGAGTTTGGTGACAATGTGATGGGAAGAATGGTTATACGAGATGTACACCGGAACATGAACAAACTCGAAAAGCAAATCTTTGGGATGACATCGTCCAATTGTTTATCCACACACTTCGGAGAATGTGCATGAGGGCCAAAGGCAAGGAAAAGCAAAAAGTGTTGACGATCACCAAAGAAACAAAAAAACAAATAAGAGAATATGCAAGGTGTTGGGTAAGGAAATGAAATGACCCCTTTTACTAGAGACCCTTGTGGGCATGAGCATACGCGGCGAGAGTATCAAGAAGGTCCCAAGAGAAAGGTCACGAATCTGCTGTGTGGAAAGGCGAAACAAGTGAGCGGGATATGAAGAAAAAGGATGGAGTATTTACTTGTTTTCGCGACCAACCCCACCTACTCCGTGGAACCTGGCCAACCAGTTCAGCAGGGCCCGTTAGCCCAGGCTCAATGTGCGCGTCAGAAAGAAGTGAGCCGATTGATGGTACATCGGCTTTGGCTGACAAGTGCCGGAAGGCTACTGCGGCGCTGACAGAAAGTCGTCCATATCCTGATGGTCACTGGGAAAGGAGGGAAGTGAGTGCGGATTCCTGCACGTTAACTGGTGCAACAGCTGGGGCCTTTCCTTTGAAGGTGCGAAGTTGTATAATGATAATCGAATCACTTGTGTCCGTGAGGATGTTGAAGTAAAGAGACAACAGAGATTTTGTGAATGCTGGCAGTGGGGATGCTGGCCTCAGTAATGCTGATTTATTATTAAATTTATCAAAAGGCTCTCCACAGGATCAATCACAGGGATCATTGGATATGACATTAGATATGTGGGCACTTAACATCCAACAGAAGCATTCAATTAGTAGTTCACTATTTCTCAAGGTGCTGGTTTCATGCCTCAGAAAACAGATATGTGACAACTTAAAGCGTAGGAGGGTAGTGAGGTCTGCGCTTGTTAGCAACAACCAGACCCCATGACCTCCGGTTGAAAATAGTTGTCCCGACTGCCTCAAATGTCGGATACTCTTATTGGCAAGGATTTGTCTGACACGATGTTGGGATGGTTATTTATTAAATCAAACACATAACATGAGAGATGTGGAAAACTTTGAAGAGTTAGGAAAAAGAAATCATGCAGTCTGATTCCCTTGGTTAAATGTACCGTTGATTATACTAAGTATGCTACGAACATCAACGAGAATCAGGAATTGTGTTTTTTGATCGTTCTGTATTTGATTATACTTTGCTTATTTTCATAAAGACAGAAATGAGGCCATTATTTTGGATTTTTTTTGTTTGTTTTTCTGTTGAAACTTAATTACGACGCCGTAGGTGAGACATCAAGACTCAAGTTCGGTTAGGAAATGAAATTAGAGGACATTCTTAGAACTAAAACTAAAGCTACATAACATTTAATATCCAAAGCAGCGTTATGAAAAGTCTTTAAAAGAAGTGAAATGATATTCATATTTGAAATCCTTTCTCTTCCAGTCTTAAGCCATTAATTTTTGATGTTAAAATGATTTAGAATCATTGCTTTAAGTAAATCTGCTTGTCAAAAATACAATATGTAATTCACAACTCTAAGCTCACAATCTTGTCGAATCGAATGAACAATGTATTTGATCATGGTTATGAGGTTTGTTGTGTAGGACGAGAATTTCTCATGAATTTTCCCCAATAACTTTGACTCATAATACCATTCATTCTTCGTTCTTAAGCACCTCTTTGCAGATATAGTATGTGTGCTGTAGTTTCTGCAAAGAGATAGATCTTCATCTAAGTAATTTAGAAGTAGTGGCTTACCACAACTATTAGGGTGAGGACAAGTATTTGTCTGTGAGACACATATTTATACCCTTTGGGTGTATACTTTGACTAAGCCATGATTTCTGTGATGTGTCATTCAAATTTGACTACGCAAGTTGGGTTACACCATAAATGCGTGAAAACTGGGAACTCAAAGGTTGGTTAGTTCCGATGCAATCATGATGCGACAGTCTAAACCACAAATTTACGACGTAGTATTCGGTTGTAATCAGGGTAACGCGAACAATCGCTATAACTTTTGTTTGATCTGGTAGTGTGAGTTGGTTGCATTGCGAAGTGGATAGAACGACTTTTGGATAACCAGGTTAGGTTGCAAATATTGTCAAGGAACCGAACATTATAGCAGCAACTAGCATTACTGCGAGTTCGGTTGAGTCGTTCTCTAGATGCCAGACTTTACACTTTAGCACCAAATTTTCTGTTTGATTTAGGTTGCATGCATTCTCTGTGATTGGCTTTGAACAAGACTTGAGGAATTATGTAGGCTTTGAAAACCATGAGTAACTTTGACTAAGTCAGGAGCAATTACGGAAATGCCGTTTTTTAAAAACTGGCGTTGGTACTTTTTTATATAAATGAAGATAATCTCTATGAAACTTATTCACCCATCACTTTGATCTTCCTAAATGGGTTATAATCTACTTTCAGACATGAAGTAAACCAACTCAAGTTAATGATCCCAGCAGATGTTGCTGTATTATCGAGCACACACCACTCTACAACACACTCCGATTGAAAAGCATAGCCAGGTGACGTGCCGAACCCAACAAGAGGGCCTTACTTTTAGGATGATCAAAACACGCGATGCGCCGTTGAAAAGCGTTATTTAAGTTTTAAAAGCACTAGGAAATGGGTTTATGCTGGGCGGCTCAAACCGATCTAAGGAAGGTAAACATATTATACAATGAATGATCTTATTGAAAACAATTGGCTTCATTTGAATGTATACTGACGAATCAGGAATGAATGGTGGTTACATGATCATTAATATCTGTCAATGTTTGTTGGTTATGATTATTCAACAGCGGCTAATTCTATCATCCTTATCTCCATCTTCTCATCTTTGTCACCTCATTTGGTTCTACCATCTTTGTCACCCCTCATTTCCCCTCACTTTAGGTATGGTTGTCCATCTGGTGGCACCCTGTTTCCTCTGCCAATTTGGTTATCTCCCCCATGATATTCTTTCTTTATTTACCTGCTTCCCTGATCTCTTCATTGCCCATCTTCGCTTCCACAATCTTCATTAACTTGGATTCTGGGTGTCAACATTATCTCTATTAACACCATCTTGGATCTGGCTGTCAGTGTCCGCCTCCTTCTTAGCATTTTGGTTCACGGTGGCCAGGCATCCGCAATGTGCGCCTGAGGGTGGGAGTTTCTTGAGTCTTCGGCAAAGGTTTGTTGGTTTTTGCCTCTTCCACTAATCAAGAAAACAAAGATATTATTATCTAAATAAGCCCTTCCCAATTTTGAAAATGTATAAATATAGTTAGTTAACAATATTTTTTTGAAGCAATGAACCTAACATTGCGTGAATGAATGAAGAGTTAGTTTGTCATCATTTTTCGCGAACAAACGAACTCAGCATGACCCCGCAACTCTGAAAAGTTGGTTTGTCAGGTTTTTCCTAAGGTTGAGTTGCATTATTTTTTTAGGTCGATTGGTTACCTCAGGATAGATTTTATCTCTGAACAAGCATTTCAATATGTGATTAGGTTTCCTCAACTTATCACTGAAGAACAAAAAAATCTGTGAGTTAAGTTGTATGTTTAAAAAAAAAAATTGTTTTAAAAATCTCAAGTTAGGTTAGAAATTTTGCTTCACTTTGCGATCTTCCAAGACAAGTTGGTCTGGTTTGATACCTAAGTGACCCCAATTCATCTCAATGTTACTTCAGAAGTTCGGTTAACAAATTGGTTTTATTCATTTCGCGAACTATGCCTTTGTAAGCTGCCATTTGAACCTATTTTGATGATTTCTATTATTTAAGCGGTCAAAATCAGGCTCAAGCAGTAGGTTTGTTGCAAAAATACACAAATCGGTCCAACGTGATGAAACTAAACAACCGTTTATTATCTGGATTATGGCTTCATGGTGTTCAACTTTGTCTTTTTGAATGAAAATACAACAGGTGATTTGCTAGATGTCCCCGATCGGACAACTTCTCCTTGAAGTCTCTTTTGGTTTTTGCATTCCGAAAGAACCACTGTTATGTTGATTGGGCTAATCAGCGATGAAAAATCCCACCCCAGTCAACGCTGATTAATAGTGATCGATGACGATGTTGTATTGGGGAAGAAGAGAAGCGAATGAGGAAGCTTGATTTGTCAGCGTTTTTTATTAATTTTTAGATTTTATTGTTTTGGTGTGGGTTGAGGATAAATTTTAATTAAGATAAGGGGACGCTCAGTCTCCTCAATTCCGTAAAACCACAAAATCGCTTTGCCCCATCTACAACATGTTATCCCGTGTTGCTTATAGCTTACACTTTCATTAAGATTTAATAATCTACCAGGGGATATAAGAATATGTGACATGACTTTGAGAAAAAAAAGAACAGAATATGTGAATTGTAATGCCCAAGTGACATTATTCAAGTCCTATTACCAGCAATTCTTTTCTTGATTGCAATGCATGGATAACAACTATTGTTAATATGGTACATCTGATGCATCTATTGTTAATCACTTGAATCGCTTTTATCTCCGGACATGTCAAATGCCTTTGATACTAGTAGATCCTTAAGTGGCTTTATCACTTGTTATTCTTGAAACCTCTTATTCATTGTTTGTTTACGATGGTTTTCATTGAGATTGTTTATTCGGGAATAGCCACCGTAGAGGCATACATGTTTCATTGAGTGTAATTTGATACTTTCAATCTCTTGCATAAGCTATGTGTTAGTGTGAAGTATGTGGGTTCTTTTGATTTAATTATATAGCCTATTAATCTTCGACTCAATCATTATAAGCATACTGGATATCTGATTAGAAGAATTTGTGATGCTTGTTCGCATGTTAATTGAATGATGCTCAGAGATCATAAAGGTTGGAGAACAAAGCAAGAAAGCAACAACCATTAGGTCCCTTAGAAGTCAAAGATTTGTAAGTTATAATGTAGTATCTCCTTATGAAGATTTAAGTTAGAAGAACTTAGGAATTTCAAAACTTAATACAACCTAACTTAGAACTAAGTATGTTTATGTGTATGTTCATTAAATGAATGATATAGTTTGTATCAAATACTCATACTTGTTGTTAACTTCAATTAAGAATTCTTTTCATAATGGTTAATGTGGAAATGAAAGGAATGAATGTAAAAGTTTGTGTATCTCAGGAATGCCAATTTGGGGAATCGGGGTAATCGTAAAGTGGGGGTAAATATGGGGGAATGGATTTCGACCAAATAATCGATCCGATTTTTTTTCTATTGCAAAGATTAGCAATCGCCGATGTTCGTTGCTAAATTAGAACCAGTAACTAATAAATTAGAACCAACCATAGTTCCGGATAAGGGTATTCCGTAATTAGAAACAACTTAGCAACGACAGACCTTGGTTGCGACAAACAAAGTCGCAACGACACGATACGTGACGTCATGGTCTCCGCGTTCGACCAAGAATCGCAACGGAGCTTATGTCGCAGTTAAAAACCGCAACACCGTGTTTTGAAACGCCAACTCGTCGTTATGACCCTGGTCAGCAACGTCCAGGCTCCGTTGCTAATTCCTAAAATGGTGTAGTGATAGTTTTCTTTATACACATTTGAGATTTCGAGTCGAGTATATCTCGCTTACATATTTCGAAATATGTGTCAGCCAGTTTTCGCTCACCAAGTTCATCTTATATCATGAGAAAATTGCCGAGTAACATCTTACATGGTTTGTGTGATACAATCATTTGGTGTAAGACTTGGAAGGTTTCAATAATGATTATTTCAATATCTTGAAAATTGCTTTGATATTAATAGTGTGTGAAAAATGGCTATCGACATTATAAGAATGTTTCAATGATTGAAATGAAGAGTTGATGATGTAACCATCTTTGGATATAAGCATATATAGTGTGTTCGCACATTAGTGTATAAGTCCATAAACCGGGAGCCAAGATGCATATGTGTGTATACGGAATTGGTGAAGGAGACAGGTTAAGTATGCTGACACGCACACATAATCGCAAGTGAAGTTCTCAAACCGAGAATTTGAGTTTGGTTTTGGCAAAACTTTAACTAGTCACCTTAAGTATGCGTACAAGCACGCATACTGGCGGAAGTTTTTGAACCGAAAATTTCTCGCTTGAGTTTGGATACTTTACAAACTCAAAAAATCGTTGCTTAAGTATGCATTCCCGTACGCATACTTAAGTTGGTTACTTTGTCAAATCGGTCAAGTCCATGAACTTAAACATTTAAATCATAAGGAATGCAATCTTGCAAACCGTGACTATAATGTTCATGATCGATTCAAGTGAATCAAACCGATTTGATTTCAATTGTGTTTTCTAAACAATTGAACAACTCTTTAACTAGTTTCATTTTTCATTTGAACTAGTTATGGTTAAGATTTAAATAAGGTTGATATGAGAGTAATCATATGGTTAACCTCCTGCTAACTATTTGTTAACCAACCCGGTGTACACGTTTAGGTACGGCTACATAAACCTAAATGAGGATACATTTCATTTATGTGTAACAAGCTGTTCGATCTAATAAATGAAAGATATTAACTTGGTTGAATCTGTGTTTTTCATCTAACTAAGTGAATATTGAATGCTTTGTTACCAAGGTAACTTGGATTGCAAACCCCGATTTGAAAACTATATAAAGGAGAAATCTGTAACCAAACCTAATCCCACACCTCCTGTGTGTTACTAGTTGCATAACTAGAGTCGATTCTCCTTTAACCCAGGTTTCTTTCGAGACCCCGCGTAGGTTAATGACTTGAAAAATTCATTGGTATTGTGAATCCGCACCAACTATTATCTTGTAGATTGCGTGATATGATCTTGTCAGTTTCTATCGTGTTGAGTGCAATTGAAATAATTGGCTCGAGATTTTATATCTCCGGATAGGCAAGATAGAAAAGTAATCACAAACAAACTTCATCTCATCGTTTGTGATTCCACAATAACTTGTTTCGCTTATTCGATTAAGTTTAGTGAGGTGATTGATAATACTAGGTTGTTCTTCGGAATATAAGTCTGGTTTATCAATTGGTTTCTATTCACCTTGATTTATCAAAAAGACGGAACAAAAACTCTTGGGTATTTCTCGTGGGAGATGATTTATTCAATCCTATAGACTTTTCTCGTGGGAGAGACGTTTGTCTATCAAGTCTTCGACTTTGGGTCGTAGTAACTCTTAGTTGTGGGCGAGATCAGCTAAGGGAATCAAGTGCGTAGTATCCTGCTGGGATTAGAGACGTAAGGAGCGCAACTGTACCTTGAATCAGTGTGAGATTGATTAGGGTTCAACTATAGTCCAGTCCGAAGTTAATTGGTAGTAGGCTAGTGTCTATAGCATCTAAATACAAAGATGTGGTGTCTCAACTGGACGGGGTCCCGGGGTTTTTGCGGTTTCCTCGTTAATAAAATTCTGGTGTCTGTGTTATTTCTTTTCCGAATTATATTTTTTTATATAATTGAAATATCACAGGTTGTGCGTTAAGATCAATCAATTTGAATATCCAGCCTTTGGTTGTTGATTTACATTGATTGACACTTGAACATTGGTCTTTGTACCATTCAAGTAACTTCTCTTATATTCAATCAGGCTCGCAAATTTCTATTTGCTGATTACGGATTGAATTAAGAGTTAGAGATATTAAACTCTTTGATATACTTTAATCTAGATTGAGTCTGACTGTCTAGTTGATTCTCTAGAAAGTGTATTGGAGTAAGTCCTCCGCGATTGCACAAACGAATTGTTGGGTGTGGTTGTTATACCCCCTTTTTCGATTCTTCAACTTATTCAATGACGCATCTTTGATGCATCATGCGAAAAGTGCAGGTATTACAACATTACCCCTTTAAAGAATTTCATCCTCGAAAATTACACAAAACTATTGTGGACAAACTTCTTCAGTTTGATTTCTTGAGCATATGTCACATACCATGATATTAAGAATTTGCACAAGATTACTTCAATTTGTTGTGAACAACAATTAAAACCTTCTGAGTATACGTCACATACCGCATGCCTAGAAACCTAAAAAGATTCGCAACATGAGAATATCGATTTGGATCCCTAAGAATATGTTCCGCACCACATGCTCATGAAGGCCAAAAGGATAACTCAATACACTATCCTAAGTTCACCGACTCCATACCATAACTTTCGTGAGTCTCAAAGGTTCATAGTTTGCCAAGGGTCATCGGATATGACAAGACTTTCTTAGCGTAGTATTGTGATGACCAATATCTAATGCCAGAGTAGTGAATACAAGCCACCATTGCATCTAACGGCCTTCCGGGTTTCAAATGGTAAAATGGAGTTATCCTGGATAGACATTGCACACCATTACAACTAACGAAATATGGGATGATCAATCCCATTGTCTACATATCGTTCTAAACTGTTATCCGAGTCACCAACTATCTGTGGGTCGCCATTTTAGGCATAAAAACTCACAACACTCGATTAAGTCTAACAAGATATGTAAAGTAACTCATAGTAGTTATAGATTCTCTTCCTGCGTAACAGTGGGCCTGCTTTTCGGATTTATCGTTTTCCTTATTGTTAACAAAAAATTTGTGTAGTCATATTACAAACACATACTGACGAG
This sequence comes from Papaver armeniacum, assembly GCA_023531295.1. Lineage (NCBI taxonomy): Eukaryota > Viridiplantae > Streptophyta > Magnoliopsida > Ranunculales > Papaveraceae > Papaver > Papaver armeniacum. Next base: position 46,702 of record JAJJWW010005171.1, on the reverse strand, counting down.
TCCAAATCGCACAACCACTAATGTTATTTTGAAACTTGCTATGATACTGTTTGCACCCAGTAAATATTTCCAGCACTAAACACGATGATTTTGGTGTTGTTGATGAAAACATGGCTAATAACAGAAATAATCAGAATGACAGACACATTTTAATTTAACGTGGTTCGGCATAGTTTGCCTACATCCACGGGTGAATCCCCTTGGGGAGTGGTGTTTTATTGATAATAGAATTACAATCTATTTTTTCTCTCCTTTTCCTTCCCCCCAGTTCAGAATTACATTCTCTCTATTTATACAATTGAATACCTAATTACAATATAAACTTAAATGGCATTAATTGATCATTCATGCCTCTCTGTTTAATTCTGCATGAAACTGATCATTCATGCCTCCATGTTTAATTCTGCATGAAACTGCTCATTCATGCCTCCATGTTAAATTCTGCATGAAACTGTCTTCACGCCTCCTGAATTAATTCGCATGAAACTGTATTTGCATGCCTCCTGAATTAATCCTGCATGTCGGAAGACTGGATTGATGGTTGACATGCATAATGGGCCGGGCGCTTTGGATGGAGGTTACCGACAAACGTATCCGGCAACATGGTCAGAACTGATTAAGCAGCACATCTCGGGCAAAGATGGCAAGAAACTGTCAAAAGTGCAGAGAACTTGGTTGGAAATTGGTTAGAAGCACTCGCCGGGCAACAAGACTGAAAATTTGCCGGAGGTGCGACGTGCAACCCGACTTCTTGACAGCTTGACCAACGGTTGACTTTGACCATTGACCGGCATTGACTTTGACCATTGACTCGTCATTGAATTATGTAATACTGGGCAGGCTGGTGGGCTGTCTCGGTTGACTGGTTAGCGGGCTTGGATGACAGCTGAACAGTGGTCCAGGCAACATTCTAGCCCGATATGTGGTATTTTTACTCATGGTACAAATATCGCCCCCTCTTAACCTCCAACTGGTTGGGGGTTAAGAACCTTTTATTTCCCTTGATTAATGACAAAATTCGCCCTTAAGTGTGGATTATTACTGCTAAAGTGATTGGCAAACTTCTCTTGCTGTTTGCGGAAGTCAAGACGCCCCCAAGAGTAAATTTCTGTTGTTGAAGCGAAAAAAAAACTGCCTTCGTTGATTGTGGAAATCGTAATGAAGTCGCCCCCAAGTGAGGCTATTGTGTTTGGAAGATCGGCGAGAAACAGTTAAATATGAACCATTGTTGTATGAAAAACAAACAGGACTGAAGGCTGATCTGGTCTGCAATGGAAGCGTGATGCTGGAGCAGAGTGTTGAAAGTAAGTTGTAATTGTTGATGTAAAACTGAATTGTGGTAGTTGCATAGAACTTAACTAGTAACTGTTGTTTGGAAAAGATGAGCTATATTTGACGTCACTCGACTGGAATATGTGTGAGCTGTTGGTATTAAGCTGCTGTCAATTACGGACTGAGCCGCGGTAGTTGCGAGCGAAAGGGTGTGACCCTTTAGTAGTTGAGATGGTAACAAATTTTGTGTGTTATTGGACCTCCAATGGTCTTGGTTGTGCTACTGGGTGTGACATCGATCTTTATATGTCTTCAATAGTTGTATGAATCATCATAGCAACAAAGATGTCGACTAGATCACAATAGTTGTTGCGAACTGGATTGCAATGATTGGGGAATCGACTGCTACGCTGACCACTAAAAACTATCCTCTAAAGAATGAGCAAAATGGGTAGTAACAGCATTGAGCAAAGCTAGTCACAGCAGCAGCTGCGATCACTGGACTGCAAGAGCTGGCGAATGAAGCCGATCGGCAGAGCCTTCAATCACCAATCGCAAAAAGAACGAGCAAGCAGACCGCAGTGATTAGATCACCGGATCATGGGGAGAAACATAGTCGACTAGCAGCACTCGATCAGCTGGAATGCAATCAGCGACGAGCAAAGTTGCACTGCAGCAGCTACGATCAGCTGGACTGCAGGAGTTGCGAACATAGCTGGACTGCAGCAGCTTCGATCAGCTGGACTGCAAAAGCGACGAGCAAAGTTACACTGCAGCAGCTACGATTAGCTAGACTATAGGAGTTGCAAACATAACTGGACTGCAGCAGCTTCGATTAGCTGGACTGCAACAGCGACGAGCAAACCACACCCACCTTTGCCTGGACGAATTGCGAATATACTGACCGGCTAGCCTTCGATCACCGGGATCGCGCAGGGGAACGAGCAAAATCGCATCGAAGCAATGGCTTCCATCAGTTGGACTGCAGGAGTTGCGAACATAGCTGGATTGCAGCAGCTTCGATCAGCTGGACTGCAACAGCGACGAGCAAAGTTGCACTGCCGCAGCTACGATCATCTGGACTGCAGGAGTTGCGAACATAGCTGGACTACAGTAGAATCGATCAGCTGGACTGCAACATCGACGAGCAAAACTGTACTACAACAACTGCGATCAGCTGGACTGCAGGAGTTGCGAACGAGCCGACCGCAAAGCGGATCACTGACTGCAGCAGGCGAGCAAACCGCACCGCGCAGATATGCGATCACTGACTCGGCAGGAGTTGCGAACATAGCCGGATCATGCAGCAGCGATCACCGAATGCGGAAGACGAGCAGAGCCGGATCGCAGCTAGTTTGATCACTGGATCATAAAGCACAGGCTTGAGGGATGAATTAAACAGTTCGATAAACCTGAGTGTAACAGTTATAAATAAAACAAGACTGCATCAGTTGCGTCCAACTGAGTACATAATTGATGAGCAAAACTGGACTGCATCAGTTATGTCCAACTGAGTGTAGCAGTTGCTTAGGAACTGGACCCCATCAGTTCGATCAAATTAACTGTAGCAGTTTAACATTACTGATTGCAATAATTACGTCAAAATATTAGGGTGTATGCTCGCCCCCTCTTAATCCTCGTAACTCTGGAGGATTAAGTTTGGGTAACCTGAAGTTTTGATTTTCGTGCCGAATTTCACATTGTATTTAGGTGCTATGTAATTCGCCCCTAAGTGTGGAGTGTTACACAGCTCGCCTAAGAAGAGCTACTTTAGACCATGAGGTGTTACATATCTCGCCCCCAAGTGATGGTCAGCCACGCTAAAGTGATATGCAACTCGACCCCAAAAGATAGTGATCATCATGTCGCTAATGCTCGCACAAGGGTGCACTTCTTGCTACATCTTGCACGCGCATGGAATGAGGTTGAAAGTTTTTCTCGCTTATCCGGAATTCGCATAGGGGGCCAATCCCACTATTCCGCATTCACACGGAAATTGGGATGTGTGCATCTCCTCATACCTTGGCATGTGAAGATGCTCGCCACATTGTAAGTGTTCCAGCCAACAAAAGTATGCATGATTATATGAAATGATGTATTCAATTGTATTCGTATCTTATGAGATGTGGTATTGCGACTCTGTACATGTGGCGCTTAGGATGTCCACCGGCTATGTTGTTGTTTCAGTGGTGATGATTGTTGAACGGTGTGTTACCAAAACGTTCCGGGCCACAACTCTTCCGAAATGTAAAATCAATTGAGTTTCTCGAGATGATCTTGCTGCTAACGAACTTTCGAGGGAAAAATCATGACGATATTATCCTTGTGAATGGGGGGTAGCTTCATGACGACGTCATGCTGAAGAAGATGGTTTGAGCATCTCGGCTCTGTAACATCGATTTTTTCTAGTGCAGTTGGCTCAGCGTCTCGACTTGGCTTGACTTAGCCACTAGATTTTCTCGCTGTGATCGGATTGCACCAGTTGAATCAAAACTGGACTGCTGCAGTGATATTGGAACTGGACTGCAGCTGTTACTACAGAACTGGACTACAATAGTTATGATTTAAAATCGACTGCAATTACGATCAATCGGATCATAAAGATTGCCGAGATAATCGGGACTACGTAGTTCGATCAACTCGATCAGAAGTAGCTTTTAACTAGCACCGAACACATGCGTGTTGAGGTTTATGAATCGAATCCAAGACTCAAACTTTGCACACGAGCGCTTTGTGGGTAGAAACTCGACGCAACAAATCGTCCCCGAACATTGAATATGATATGTAGTTTTCCTTGATAGTGGTTGATGTGCCACTCGGAACCTCAAAAATAATTTTTTTCAAACTCAAGATTTTCACCTCCATATTGTAGGAAATTGAAAGGCGATTCCAACGAGCCAAAAATCACTCGATTCGGACTTAAAACGAAGAAGTTATTGACGAAACAAGAATTTCTCTTATCGTGCGTGCTGTGGCTGATGTGGCACAGTTGACTGGTCCTACTTGATGACGTGGCTATCACTGACTGGATACTCTTGCTGACGTGGCATATACTGAATGGACCAGTCGGCGACGTGGCAGATGCTGACTGGGTACTCTTGGCAATCGTCGACAGACCAAGTTGTCGACATGATGATATCGACTGACCCCACGACGCGGCAGAATCCGGACTGACCAGCTAATGGTGTGGCATCGCTAACAAGTCATCACACTTGCTCGTGGTGGGATGACGTGGGCGTGTAAGTGATGACGTGGTCTGTCTCGATCGGACCTAGTGCTTCCGTATGCGACATCGACCGGACAGAAGTTGCGACGTGGCGTGGATGCCACATCGCCTCGATGATGTGGCACCTTCTTATGTGGCGCCTCGCTGAAGTTTGATGTAGCACGTGAGCATCGAAGTTTGACGCACCACAGAGCATCGAAGGTTGATATACGCAGCTCATCGAAGTTTTATGTAATAGGAAGCATCAAAATTTTCCCAGAAGCATCAAGTTTGATGTACCAAAGAGCATCGAAGTTTGATGTACCACAGAGCATCAACGGTTGATATACGCAGCTCATCGGAGTTTAATGTAACTTGAAGCATCGAAATTTTTCCAGAGTGCCTGAAGGAATTGAGAACGGTCGCCGGGCATTGCCGCCGGTTTTCATTGTTTAAGACTTTTTTAGCGATCATTAGGCGGATTTAGACGTTCGCGAATCGAGTTTCATTTTAGACCTTCGTGGAATGCATCTTGTGTTAAGCTTCCAAAGAACGATCTTTGGGCAATATTTTTCGGATGGTCACGGACTTGACCGCCTGGCTTTGGCCGCTTAAGGATCAAAGATTTGTTTAATCGACTACAAAGCAGCTTGATCAACTGATCAGAAAGTCACGGGCTTTCACCGCCGGGCCGTTGCTCTCCGTTTTTTTTTTTTTTTTTTGTATTTGAAACTTTCCAGGACGCTTTCGAAATGTGGTCTTTGCTTTCGGACTTTTTGTGACAAGTTTTCGAATCATGGTTCATTCCTTCAACGGCTTCTTGCAACAGTTCTGGGACCGTTGCCGCTTTCTCATGGACTTTCAACCACCGCTTTGCTACACTTTTGTGGTCTTTTCTCGGAACCTTTTGAGATGCTTTTTCGGAGGTCTTATCTAGGGTTTTCAAGCGCCTGAGATGTAGGCAACTTGACAACCCCGCGATCATGAAAGTAGTGATTTTGACATACTACGAACTCAACATGTGGATACCGCGTTATTTGAGAATCAATTTTTTCAACTTTGGACTTAAAACATGTTGCGGATCAACATCCTCGAAATAGTTTTCTACATAGTAATACCGTTTTTGGTGGTTTCGAAGGTAATAGTTTCAGCAAATCTCGAACCGCGAATCTGGATTGCAGCAGCGATCAATCGGATCGCAGATTCGCGATTATATGGTATGCAAGCATCGCATCACCGACTGGAATTGTGACCAAACCGAATTGCAACTTTCAAAATCGGATTGCAAATTTGATCAATCGACCAGCTGGATCAATCGATCGCAACAGCAATTTTTTGACAACGTTCAAATCGCTTTCTCATGAACACGATTTTGAAGCTTTCAGACTACTTTTCTCAATGGGAAAACACGATTCCTTTTCTCGTAATTCCCCTAGTCGCTAATATTTGCACCCAGAAATATTTACAGGCACTAAACACGATGATTTTGGTGTTGTTGATGAAAACATGGATAATAACAGGAAATAATCAGGAATGACAGACACACGAATTTAACGTGGTTCGGCATGGTTTGCCTACATCCACGGGTGAATCCCCTTGGGGAGTGGTGTTTTATTGATAATATTATTACAGTCTATTTTTTCTCTCATTTTCCTCCCCCCCCCAGTTCAGAATTACATTCTCTCTATTTATACAATTGAATACCTAATTACAATATAAACTTAAATGGCATTAACCTCATTCATGCCTCCTCGTTTAATTCTCGCATGAAACTTCTCATTCATGCCTCCATGTTTAATTTCGCATGAAATCGCTCATTCATGCCTCCATGTTTAATTTCAATGAAACTGTTTTGATGCCTCCCGAATTAATTCGCATGAAGTCAGTCTTTGCATGCCTCCTGAATTAATCCTTCATGTCATGCAGATCGATTGATGGTTGATGGCATAATGGGTCGGCAGCTTGATGGAGGGGTCGACAAATAAGATCCGCAACATGGTCGGAAACGATTAAGCAAGACATCCTGCAAAGATGGCTAGAAACCGGTTGGAAGGCAACAGAGAACTTGGATGGAAATTGGTTAGAAGCGCCGCTGGCAACAAGACTAAAAATTTGCTGGAGGTGCGACGCAACTCGACTTTGACCATTGACCGGCATTGACTTTGACCATTGACCGGTCATTGAATTTATGTAACATCAAGGCGGCCAGTGGGCTGCCCTCGGTTGAGTGGTTAGCGGGCTTGGATGACAGCTGAACAGTGGTCCATGCAACATTCTGGCCCGATATGTGGTATTTTTACTCATGGTACAAACAGATACCAACCGTGACTGACTGGAAAATTACGCCTACAGAGTGATGCCGTGCAGACAAAAACTCCCCGATGCGACACTCGTAAAGTCGTAACTGTGTCCTAAAAGCTTGACTTCCCACCAGAAAATGCACGTCGATTTGCCTTGCCAAGCATGCTTTTCAGCGGATGAATTAAACGTAGGTTCTCATATGTAGCTTCACACGACTCCAACTTACCCTTACTCTGCAAAGGGTACAATACCATAAAGGCTAATATAGATGTATTTTGCATGCATCACTGAATTCCTGTCCAGGAATGAGGCATGCCTTGGATTTTCATATAGGCCATTTCAAGCCTATTTCAAGCTTCCTTACTTCGCTTCCAAAAGATTGAGATGAAAGAATTTACTAATCTTGACTGTTCCAAGGGTGCATTAGATATGATCATGCCATTCTTAACTTACATCATCCCCGTGATGCAAATGGCGTATGCAAGCTTTCTTTACTTGTAATCTTGGTTAGTTTCCTTGGCCATGCCCAATACGCACTTGATGCAAGTCAACATCGAATGACATGATTAGAAATATGACCATCCAAGGAATGGATTTTATCTACCTCATCAATTATACAATCATCTCTTGCATCACATCACCGAGCCAGATGATATGAGTTACCAAAATATCGCAATCACCTCCAAATTTGATGATATGAGCGACAAGGTGTTGGACCACTAATGCTGGAACTCATTGTGGAAGCCTACGTACCCTTATACGTACCTTGAAGGGAACAAGGACGGACCTTAGTTCATCAGTCGTGGGGAACAACAACTAAAGCCAAGGCTCAAAGCCAAGCCAAAGCGTAGTCTCAGATAGGCCAAAGGGTCTTTTATTAGATATGCACAAGGCCGTGCACAACTGATGTTTGAATACGGATCCAGAGACAATATTAATTCTTCGAGGAAGTTTCATCCTTTTCCAACAGTAATGCTTCCTTGATGAAACTTCGTAGGGTCAGTGATGCTTCGTAGGAATGGACACATAGACGATGACTCTTCCTTGGGTAAGCATCATCAATTTTCAAATTTTAACTTTCAACCAATACCTCCCAACCTATGTATGTCTTATTGATATTTTTACAACTAAAGATTTTGGAGCACTTGGACATATGCCAAGTCCATCTGTTTTTGTGACAACCATTGTTCGTGATGCTTCCTTGGGTAAGCATCACAACATAATGGTGTCGCAAGATCATTAATGCTTCCACTAGTAAGCAACGTGGTCAAATGTTGCTTCCACGACCAAGGGAGAAGTATATTGATGCCTTAAAATCAGAATGCTTTCTTCGGTAAGCAACATAGAGAAAACAACAATAAGCTTCACAAGCTTAAATTGAGGCTTCACTTTATTCAATGACGCATCTATGAGCACGCGTCATACAAAAAGTGCTGTGTTACAAAAAATATGGCTGATTATCTACAAATATAATTTTTAGAAACTTAAAATTTAATGACATAGTTGCATAAATCTAGTAATAAAATTAGTATACTCAGTCCAAATCTGCACCATTAAAGAAAACATACCCTAAATGTGACTGGAATTGAAATACCTTATCCCAGGACTCCATCAATGATGTCTCTGGTGGAAACCTAATGAAGTTAAAGTATTTCTGAGGCATGTCCCCAAGCACCTTCTCAACTTGAGATCATCCACTAAAGGAGGGAGGAGGAAGTTCTTGTGAATGACAATTATATGTAGCCAAGCTATCTACTAATATTAAGAACAGTTGTAGATACTTTTTTCCTTTCACAAAATAAAAAATGTATTTGGATTACAAGTAAGTGCCAACAATTATTTTGTTCGAATGTTCACATAAATGCGATAGCTACCGTATGCAGAGTAGTTCATTGATGTTGAAGATCTTGAACAGTTGGATTTGTTATAGTAGCAAGAAATATTCTAACTAACTCCACCCTTTCAGTTTCATGGACTTACTTTAAAGAAGATTTCCAGTATTATAACATTTCATGTAACTATGTGCATATGCAAATGAATTATATCAAGTGTTTTATGTTCATACTCCCCTCATCTGATGGCTTCATTTTCCATAATGACCATTATATAGGCTGTACATTTATTGATAACGGCTTTGTATAATAAAGTTTCAGCCTCATCGTGTAGTGCATTGCGATCAACCCTGCTAGTAATAAATCTTATATGCACTCTTGTTAATCATGATAAGACACATACACGGATAACTGTTGGACCAAAACCTTCCCACAACATAGTCTGACCAAGCTGCCAAATTTCGCAAGACATTAACACCAATACTGCATGAATCCAAACTCAAGTTCTCCAAATTTGTTAAACCATTAAGCTTCACCAAAGTTGTATCGGTGATGCTGAGAAATTACAAGCACAACATCTTTAATTTTAAAAGTGCAACAATTTCTCATATCCATTACCAGAAAAAAGATCACCTGTTGAGATACAAATAAGATAGACACGTAAGACCAATAAATGGTTCTTAAGCATGTCCCAAGAATGAGACATCCATCAACACTTAACCTTGTTACAAGGAAGCCGCAACTCTTTTAAGTTTGTAATCTATTTAAAATAAACAAGTAGGAGATACGTCTCACAGCTTACTTGCTTCCAAGCTCGAACTGAATAACACATGATCTTTCATCCACAAGCTACGTATTTCTACGACCAAGTAAAGTACAAAACATTATGCCCTTCAATGAATTCTCGATGAACATTTTGATCCAGTTCAATAGATAATACACTTAAGTATTGGTATGAAAATCTTCTTCCCTTGGAAGGTTCTTCATACTTACTTTCTTCCAAGCTCCAGAACTCTTATAAAGTAGATAAAATTTATGCAACTACATGTTTGCATAATAAGTTCATGTAACAAACTGTTGATCTGATATTTTTTGGGTATTGGTATCGATATAAAAACTTTGGTAAGGTTACTGTTAATGCAACAACGAACATATAAATGAAACCCAATCAACAACTTTAGGTAACTAAACCAAAACTTGATTTTGTATATACGCTAGTTTAAGAATATGGAATAACTAGGAGAAATAGAAGTAGAATGTTGGAAATTCAACTTCATAATCATCATTTAATTAACTTAAATATGATCATAACTACCCTTATGCTGAAAAAATCGAGATCATAGTATTTACATATTCTATAAGCTTGATAAACAACATATATACAATAATTTGATCATACTAAAACAAGAATGATTTATCTTTTAAATTCTGATTTAGGTACTACAATAAAACTGCATATATTAATACACTTAAGAACTCACAAAGTTATTAATCTATAGAGGTTATTCGATGTAAAATTTTACAAGTTCGGACCAAAATTTTATAAGCATATAGAGATTATTAATATATCGAGTTTCTTTTGTATATCATAATGTACGAATCAATACAACATAAGACAATACTAAAACAAGAATGATTTTATCTTTTAATTAGGATTTAGGTACTAGATCATAGTATACGATCAATAGAGCATATGCCATACTATTCATATTGAATTGAGCAACGTCAATTAGAACAACATGATAACATGATACACATCACTATAAGTTAAAAAGACTAAACATCATCTCGTAACGCATTGCCGAAACTACGCATACAACGCCCAACCGCGTGCAGTTAAAATTCCCGATGCGCCACTCATAACGTAACGATCAGGCCTTAAAACTTCACTTACCCCAGGAAAAAGCACCTTCATTTTCTTGTGAAAGCATGCTTCTTAATAATGATTCCTTAAATATAGCTTCTACGCAGTTCCAACTTCTTATTCAAAGAGTTTAACGGCATAAAGGCTAATGCAGATGCATTCTTGCATGCATCATTGGTTTTAGAGTCTTGTCCAGGCATAGGGCATGCCTTAGACTTACACATAGGACATTAAAAGCTTACTTCGATAAAACTTTCTTAAAATAACAAAAAATGGCTTTTTGAAGCCATAAACGATGAAATTGGGATAAATTTTAGCAACCATGTGGATCTATAGATCGACATGTATTGATCTTTGGGTGTTCTCCCATAAAAATCGGTAACTCTTTAGCTAAATGACGACACTCGGGTCCTTAAATTCTAAATAATGTAGCGCGCTTTTTATAGCTTGTTCATATGCATCAGTGTTGAAAAAGCGGGGGGTCTAACAACCAGACCCAATATTTCGTTAGGAAATCTGTATGGACTAACTCTAATACAATTCCGAGAGAATCAACTAGACAGTCAGACTCAATCAAGAAAATATATCCAAGAGCTATATCTCTATTTTTCAATGTAATCAGCAAATCAAACAGATAAAATCTGTGAGCCTGATTATTATGAGACACAACTTGAATGGTACCAAAGACCAATGTTCAAGTGCCAATCAACAACCAAAGGTTGGATTTAAAAATTGTTTGAACTACACACAACCTGTGATATTTCAATTATATAAACAAATATAATGCGGAAAAGAAATAACACAGACACCATAAGTTTTGTTAACGAGGAAACCGCAAATATAAAAAAACCCCGGGACCTAGTCCAGATTTGAACACCACACTGTATTAAGCCGCTACAGACTCTAGCCTACTACCAATTAACTTCGGACTGGACTGTAGTTGAACCCTAATCAATCTCACACACCGATTCAAGGTACAATTGCGTTCCTTACGTCTCTCGATCCCTACAGATACTACGCACTTGATTCCCTTAGGTGATCTCACCCATAACTAAGAGTTGCTACGACCCAAAGTCGAAGACTTGATAAACAAATCCTCTCACACGAGAAAAGTCTATAGATTGAATAAATCTGTCTCCCACGAAATACCTACGAAGTTTGTTCTGTCTTTTGATAAATCAAGATGAACAGAACCAATTGATAATCCGGTCTTATATTCCCAAAGAATAACCTAGAAATATCAACCACCTCACAATAACTTAACTATATGGTAGTAGAACAAGTTATTCTGGAATCACAAAGAATGAGACGAAGAGCTTTGTGATTACTTTTTAAGATCTCGAGCAAATCTAAAAGAATATAGTAATCAATACGATATAACAAGTAAGATCAGAACACGCAACTACAGAGAAAATAGTTGGGTATGGCTTCAGAATCCCAAAGAAGTCTTTAAGTCGTTAACCTATAATGGTTTTAGGAAAAACCTAGGTTAAAGGATAATCGACTCTAGTCGCAAATAGTATCACACAGGAGGTGTGGAGATTAGGTTTCCCAGTTGCTAGAGTTCGCTGTTATATAGTCTTCAAATCAGGGTTTGATAACTTCGAGGCAAAGCAATCAATATTCATGGTTAGATGAAAAACCTGATTTAAGATTCAAACTAAGTTTGCACGTTATATTGTCTTAGCTTGTTACACACAAATGAAATATACCTTCATTTAGATATGGGTAACCGTACCTAAACGTGTATATTGAGTTGGCTCAATAACAGTTAACTGAAGTTAGCCATGTGAACATTTTTGTATTAACCATGTTCATCTTAACACTTCTAGATCAATGGATAATCAAATGAATCTAATTGTGTTACTCATAGAGTTGTTCAATTGTTTATATTCTCATAAAAGTATACAAGACACAATTGAATCAAAATTGGATTGATTCAAAAGAATCAGTTCATGAACATTTTAGCGACGGTTTGCAAAGATTGCATTCCTTAATTTATAAATGTATTTGTTCATTGTTGAGGGTGAATATCAGTTTAGGTTCTACCCGTCCTAGCTATTACACGTGACCTCACAATTCCAATAATAGTAAGAGAGAGAGTTGTCTTTCCATTGTACCTCATCCTTTCTTTTATAGGCTTTCTTAAAGGCCCCTCTTTTTACTACTTCATGACACATGTCCTAATACCTCTTAATTATCCTTAATGCCATTCTTTAACATAACATCTTCCTTCTTCATTAATTCCTCCTTTATCCTCCCATTTTTATGGGTATTTTCTATTTGGGCTTGGGTTTAGTCCCCAAGTCCTACATCTTAACCCAAGTTCACCTCTATTCTTAGGGGCATCTCCAACTCATTAAGGGGTATTATTTTTCATGTATCAACATTAGTCCCCTGGCTATTGGGTCGATTATCCAATACCCAAATCTTTTTATACTCCTATGTACCACGTGTCATTGAGGGCAGGACAGTTGTCAGAGCATTTATGGCGTTCTCTCATTTATATTGCAACACCAATCTTCCAACCCGGTCAATTTTAGTCCTTATCTTCATTTTTATTTTCTTGTCAAGCACTTTACGTAGATGGCTCACTCTCTTCACGGCACGCGTTAACCGGCGCCCGGTCCCACGTTAGTCTCAATGTTCAAGAAATTGGAACAAACGCGCTTTGCTATCGGTGGAGGCCGAGGTTGAGGTGCTTTACGAGCATAGGTTATCTAAAAGGGATTTTGCGGGTGCTCAATTTGCAGAGCGCTTTGAAGCGCGTCAGTCTCTGAGAGGTCGGTCGACTAACATCTCGCAATTCAACATGCTTTGGATGATGCCGTCACGGCCCGCAACGTATCCGCTTCGTTAGTCACCGAATCCTTGACGATGAAGACAACCATTGAGTATGCTATCGTCGACCGGCCGTTCACATATCTCTGCCATGCTGCTTCACGCCTTCTCGGGCACACTCTATCTTTGATCATTGTTTCTCGGTTGTGAACCCATCCTATCTTAGGTACGAGCTCGCGCGCTTATTGGTGTTAACGGAGGAGATAAGTGTATCATGGGATTTCGTGCAAGCCCGTCAGATAAGGCACGCCAAGACCGCCATGAACACGAAGATACTTCTAGCGTTGGCCCAAGGGGCGAAGGCTAAAGGGAAAATTATTCGAGACATCTACAACTGATAAGTGATGACAATTGGGGGCTGTCCCAAGCCAATGTTCGGTGTGACGAAAGTAGGCTTATGGCGGAGGCCGTGGACGTAGATATTGTTCGTTGTCGCCTGTTGGTAGCTGGTTAGATTAGGTGCTTTCTTCGGGGACAGTTTCCTTTATTTGCTATTTAGTTCATGCACTTCGCTTGTTGGAATTTTCCTTCTCAGTTTATATATATTTCAATCTCTCTCCTTTTCTTTCCGTTATGTTATCGAATTTTCCTATTTGATTGATTCCCTTTTACCCAACCTCAAGGACGTTGCCACATTGGTCTTAGGCCTTGGTTCCTGAGTCTCTAATATTTATGTCGAGGTTATCCTCTCTCTTAACCTTGTTTTGACACGTTTCTCAGCGTGCAGAAGGGGTATGAGCAATTGCTTCGTATTCCACGCCCTCTTCCTTCGTGTGTGTATATAAATACCCCCATGCTATTCTCGTTTCTTAATCTTGGTTATCGTTACATCTACTATCATATATATATATTTTGCTTGGTAAGTCGCCATTATGGCTAACTCTCTTCACGGGTATGTGCTGTGTCCTTAGCGCCCATTTCCATGTTAGTTTCGACTTCGTTCAAACAAGACGAGTTGAAGCGGCTTCGTTCGTGAAGGCCGAGGTTGAGGAACTTCGGACACGAGAGATTGATAAGCGGGGATGCTAAACGCGCGAATTTCAGAGCTCCGTTGAGGCGTATCAAATCGCTCGGGCCGAGTCCCCTGGTCGGGTATCATTGGAGATCCAACAGCGATGGACGAAGCTATCACCGGGCTCAGCGATGCAAACAATCGATTATTCGCGGATTCTTTGATGATGGTGGCTACTATGGATCGTGCCATCTCTCGATTGTCATCTTTGGGTCCCTCATCGGGGTCTTACCGCTTCTCGGTCATACTCGACTTTAGCGGCCAAGGTCCACACTTGTACCTCGACATTACCTTGCTTTTGGCTCGTTTATTGATTTTGAAGGAAGAGGCGGGTCTGCTATGGACGCTTAGGCTAATTCGTCAAGATAAAGCGCGCAAGGAGTACGATGATCATGAATATACTCTTTCGATTGCTCATGGGCCGGTGTTGAAGATAACGTGATCCGGGACATCCTCGAGGTTGGTGCATGAAGCCGATCAAGATCTTCGTTTGGCTACTACACAATGTGAAGATGGTCGCTTGATGGTGGAAGCCTTAGACGCCGATATTTCTGGTGTCGAGCACCGATGGTCTGGTTAAGTTTATCACTGGGGAATGTCTTTTTAGTTTAAACGTCTTTTGTACTAGATTGGTGTGAATAAAGTCTTTGCTTTCAATTTCGAGGGTGATGTTATTTGCTTGTATGCGAATATATCGTGCCTTCGGTCCGTCTGTGACTGTTCTTCTCTTACGGGGTTGTTGGGTAAGGGTTTTCATTAGTTGAGCGTGGTTATTCCTCTTCCCCCCCCCCTTTTTAAGGGAGTTGGACGGGGCGGGTGATGAGTGCCAAATAGTGCATATTTATACACCTTTTTATTGGCATTTTACTCATCTTTTGTGCTCAAGAATCGATATTATCCCGCATTCTCGTGTTTTCTTTGTTTTCAAGAATAAATATTTGTATTAATTAATTTTGTATTTTTAGGTATTAAATAAAGTCCTGGAGAAACCGAGGAGCCAAAAGAGCGAAGAATCGGAGGCAAGTATCTATGGAGCAGAGAGCCAAAGCAGCAAGCAATCAGCTGTAACCCAACAAGTAGCGACTCATCTACAAGAAATGGGCTTGAGCTAGACCCGATCCGAGCCCGATTATCCCGAGCCGTTGAGATCGCATCTAGTTACATCCTACTTGCCGCTCCCTCATGCGCATCGGTTTGCCGCTTCCGCCAACATCGAATCACCCAATACCGCTTACCTTTCTCACCGCTGAGATTTCTCCACGAGATCCAACGCTTCTGCAGCGCTCCCATCAAACCCTCATTGCCGCGCCCGCCTCACAACGAAATCCCTAACCCTATACTACCCTTTCGACCGAACCCTATTCTTCTCTTCCATTTCTCTTTCATCTCCACCCGATCTCCACCTAAGCCACTCCCCCATTCCCCGACCAGCCTTGCTCTCCACCTTCTTCACCCACTCACCACCTCTCCTCGTCACCATCATCCCAACAACTATCATCGCACCACCTTTCGCCACCCTTGTTTCACACTTCTTCCATCTATAGCTTCTAGATTATGGTAGAAGCTAGGATCGAGACGAGTGAAGCTAGGGTTTTCACCAACCCCGCATGGAATTCGCAGAGACGATTGACAAAGGAGGAGAGGCGATTCAGAGAGTAGAGGGTATGGGTTTATTTTAATATTTAATTTCGATCTTTGAATTATTAGGGTTTGATGTTTTAGGGTTTGCTTGGTATGTATAAATAGAAGATGTAAGAGATGATAATAGTTACGCCTGGGCTAGCCGTGGCTTCAATTTAGTTTAATTTGCGCTTTATTTCATTTTTATGTTTTAATTAGTTTTGTTAGGGTTTCACCGAAAACCCTAACTCCATATTATGTTCTTAAACTCGTTGAACTATCTTGATTGTTCAAAATTATAATTATGTTTTCAGTAAAAGCATCCAACACTTTTTCTTTCACAATGGATGCCTTGTATCCATTGTAGTCGTTAAATTGTTTGAGATTGCCACAACTCACACTTTTTAGGCACAATAGCTAATTCTCTTGATCGGTTGTGCTTCATTAGACAACCAAGACTCTAGGTTAGTAATTTAGCCGATAATCGAAGCATAACATGGAGAAACCCCTTAGATAAGTGGTGGGTTTGACACCCCGCCTTATCACCACAGGGCAAGAAAGTCTCAACTCATTGAGCAATGTAATAGGAGTTAGTGGTGGAATTGAGACCTTAGCATCCCCTCGTCACTATTTGTTTACCTTAGTTTAGGTTTATTTCACTACAAAACTGCCGTATCGGCACAAAAATATTCGCAAAACCATCCGTTACATTACCTTCACTTGAAATCGCTTTAGCAAGCCTTAGATCACATAAGGGCACCACAAGTCTCTCGTGGTTCGACCCGCATGTGCCTGCTACATCACGACACCGTGCACTTAAGCGTATCACCGTAGTCCGTAATTTAAACATCTTCACGGCCTACCAAGTTTTTGGCGCTGTTGTCGGGACTTGGCGCGTGCCCCGTTGGTTGTTGGCTTGTCTTTCGCTTTCATTTCATCCTCCGTAAATAGTCACACCGCATTGTCATTTTTAGTTCTTTGTTAGTGTAACTTAACTATTCTATCTCAATTGCATTTAATTTTGTTTACATCATCCATAACTTACATTGCATCAATACCTTCTTAGTGTAACTTAGTTGTTTTCCTTTACTTGCATCTTCATTGCTGTGCCTTTTCACCGTTAATCCTCTCACGCATGCTAGTTATTGTACTTTGCATCTAGTTAGTTTAATTCTTCATCCAAACGTGTCTTAGCCGCAATATTCACTAGCCCTGCAACATCTCCCTGTCAGTCCAAATAAGAATAACAATTGTTGTCTTTCCCCTGTGTTAGCACTATTATCCTGTGGCTCATTTTTTGGGAACTAAGATTGTTTGTTGAGCCAACAAAATGGGCCGAGTTGGTCTGTCTTTGGCCGTGCTAGCCGTGCTTGCCAAAAGGGAGAAAGACGAGGCAAAACCCAGCTTCTTGAGGTTAGTCCCCGTATGCCACTAAACACCCTGTATGCTCATGCCATTGATGCTCAACTCTTATGCATGTTTGATCTTGATTCGAGCCGTGTATGAGCTTTGTTCTCATAATTCTCGCGCATGCTCTATCCTGTGCATCCGTGTTTCTACGAACCCATCCCCGCAATTTATGAGCATTCACGTGTGAGAACTAGTGCACCCGTGTATTGTTAGCCCGTACTTGTATGCCCTGCTCGGATGCGGTTAAACCTTACCATGTTGACCCTCGTTGAGCCAAGCCCCGAGCATTAACTCCGTGTAACCCCCACTTCCGGGCCGCGGGGCTTTGTTGCAACTTGGCCTGACCAAACCGAGCACATAACCTTGTGCTTGAGCCGTGATTCTCGCATTGCCAGAGCCGTGCACACGCCCAAGGATGAGTTGCTAACTCGCACCAATGAGCACTCCCGTGGCTCGCAAACTTGCTCACCACGGCCTCGGCACTTTGCCTTCAACCCAACCGACCGTCACAAAAGCCTCGAGTAAGCTAAACCCACTTCTCGGGCTTGCACATACCAACCGAGCCCAATAAACATAATCCGTGCTAACTAATCGAACTCAAAAGACCATCAACTGGGCTTGTACATACATCCGGGCTTGCACATACATCCGGGCTTGCACCATCAATCTGGCTCCACATACACTCGCACTAATCATGAGGGCTGAATAGAAAACTTTAACTCACCGAGTAAAAGTCTCGAGTGAGAGCCGAGTGAGTGAACTCGGCACTGTCAACCGAGTTGAACCTACCGAGTTGAGTTGACTCTTATATCGCTGAGTCAATCCTAACTCAAATTCACCGAGTTGAATCGATTTTCATTTTTCATAATTTGGGCTTACACCAAACCGAGCCCAATCAACCCAACCACAAGCAACAAACTAGAACCCACACCGTTGGGCAAATATCACCAAGCTAATCAACTGGCTAACATAAGCCACACCGCTGGCTTAAACCAAACCAAGACCCACACTGCTGGGCTTTGCACATAACCAACTTTCAGCCCACCTAACTGAGCCATCTCTTAGCTGGGCTGCACATGTTAACCTAACTTGGGCTTACACCAAAACTCAGCCCAACTCAATCCACTTCTGGGCTATTCATTTTTCAAACTTGACTGGCTAGTTAAACCCACATCTCGTTGGCTGACCATTAGCTGAGCTTTCACCATGGTCGCTTAAGCTAAACCTATTAGTCAATATAGCCACCAGCCCACATAACCTCTGCTGCTGTGCTTAAACCAAATTGAGCCCACAACAACCTGGGCTTCCCACAAAAACCAAACAACAAGCCCACATAAACCAAACTTTCCCAACAAACCAAATGAAACCCAACAAACCAAAAACCCAATAAACCAAACTTAGTCCACTTCACACTGGGCTTTGAGTTCAATTTGAGAGCTAGACCATGTCGATTTTGGTCCGCATCCTGGGATTCAAACAAATCCCTTAGAGAGCGTGCTTACGGGCACGCTTTCACAGATGAACCCCCACGTACCATAGTGATTTTAGGGAATTTTATGCGCCTTCTCGTGGCCCCGACCTCACATACCCTAATCACTTTGAGCACATGTATCATCCATCACAAAGTTGAGAATGAACACTCTCCTCATACCCAGTCATCACTTCTAGATCAATTAGAAGCTCGACTATCCGGCTTAGAAAGGCAATCACATGAGCGATCTGTCAAATCTAATCCCCCTAGGCAATATGAAATGCATGCTTGCACCTTATGTGGTGGCTTAGACCACCCCGCCGAGTACCGTTATATCTTGCATGATTTTAGACACCTAGGGAAAACCATGATAATCCAATGTACGAAGTGTCTAGAAGTGACTATTGGGACCATAATCAACCCGCACACATGCATCATTCACCACAGTGGGGAGATGAACAATTTTATACTCCCCAACTCCTAGTTTGCAATCAATAATGGATACACTCATGGAGCAAAATGCTAGGCTTGAAATGAATGCAATGCATGACCATCCATATAGAACATGTCCGAATTTCCCTTCTCTAGTGAACCTCATGCACAACCATACAATGAATATCCATATGAGGAATGCATACCCATTAGTGAAAACTCTCCTTTCATCAACAACATAATGAAACTCTAGAATTGAATCAAAACCTTGAGCAAAAGTTTGAGAGTTTAGAACTCAAATTGAGTCAAATTCTTGATGCACTAAATGAGGAAAGGGAGGAATTTCAAAGTGAAATGAATGTTAGGGAAATGCAATCGTGATATGATGATGATGATGATGAATATGAAGAGCATGTGTATTTTGAAAATGTAGTAAAATCTTTAGGTTCGTAGACGTTAGGTGTCTCTTCCGTGAACCCTATGAATGATGCTTCTTCTTATATTCATGCATGTGATGTTGATGTAGAACCTGTGGAATTGTCCCCGTGAAAATGAGCATGCTTTACCACCTGTTTGTGACCTAGAATAGCTGAATTGTCCGTTGACACGGATGATTCAATGCATGTGCCTAACTCCATGCCTAGGCTACAACATGATATCTCTCCTCGGTTATGTTATACATGAGAATGGTGACGAGTATGACCTGGAGATTGATGAACTGATGCAGTGAACATGATTCACCCTCTTCTCGACTTTAGGAAAGTGTGTGACGGTAAAATGATTTTAAAAATGAAAACAACTTAGATGTACCTAACCTCTCTCCTGAGTCACAAATTGAAACTCCTCCACCAAACCTAGGTGTAGTTTGTCACAAAATTGCAAAACCAACTTTTCTAAAAATGCCTAACTTAGGCTTAGAGCTTTGTGCTTCCCAAGTCCTCTTGGACTATTTTGCATCAAAGTATAACACTTTTTAAAGAGCCACAAACTTGGAATGCGTATATCTCGTCATATTAGTAAAACTCATTTTGAGTTAGACCTTTTGCATGATGTACCTTTAAAATTGCAAGACTTTGTGCTTTCAAACACACCCTACTCACAAGTTTAGGTTTGGGGAAACTCATTCACATACACACGCCTTACGTGCACTCTCATATTATATTTGTGTAAGGCTGATAATGTGTGTACATATTTTCTATTGGGTTGATCCTCAACTCTTTAGATTGTTAGTGTATGGTGAATTTTCTTTGTATATATCCAAGAGGGGACTTGTTAAAATTTTTCTTTTCTTGATTCTATTGAGTCTTCTTGCACATATATTATGCTAATCCGATATGATCTCCGTTGAGAATATTGGATTCTAGCCTTGACGAATGAAGCTCAACCTTGCTCCCGCCGACATCCCAATCTCTTCCCTTTTATCTTATCAAGATAGTTCTCGTGGTACGTGATCGTTTAAATTTTTCCTATCTCTGTGACACATTGAGGACAATGTTGGATTTAGGTTTGGGGGTGCATTTACATTTAGAGTTTTTAGTTTTTATTTTGCATTTAGAGTTTTTAGTCTTTTATTTTACCTAGTCTTTTATTTTACCTTTTATTTTCAAAAAAAAAAAAAAAAAAAAAAAAAAAAAAAAAAAAATAAAATAAAATAAAATTCAAAACTCTTTTTGTAAAACCTCCAACTTTAGAGATTTTAGAGTCACTAGCATGCTTTTAGCTATGTTTACATAGAGATTCTGACCGAAATAACAGAAATTGGAAGTACCGGAAAACGCAATCGGGTTTCTTAGTTGATTAGAGCGTTAAATTTGGATTTAACCATACCGAGGGGCTTAATTAGGTGATGTTTAGATATTCTAGTAGTAGAATTGTGATCACCCATAGTGGAGACTACCCATTTTACATCAAGCGAGGTACCGACCTTCACTCTTTGTGACTTTCTAGAAAAGCTTTTAGAGTGTGTGTCACCGTACGTCAATTCCGGTAGGAATGGTGAGCTACCCAACTTCGCACCACTTTCAAAGACTACTTTTGATCTCTTGAGTGCTAATTCCGTCAATCATGAGGGTGACGTCTAAAGATGAAAACTCCTTCTAAATATCGATTTGCGTTAGCATCTCTCTCTCTCAATCAGCAAGACCCATAGAAACACATCATCACAAGAACCTGAGCAGAATCGAATATTGAAAGAAAAATTGATATAGTCCAAGGTTTATGTGCAACAAAGAAAAGAAAATAAGATGAGAATTAATGAAGTTTGTGAAAAATTGAGTTTATCGTTTTATTGTAACCAAAAAAAAAAAAAAAAAAAAAAAAAAAAAAAATTGTAGTTTATTTTTTGTGTCTAGTTACCACAAAGTTAAAAAAAAAAAAAAAAAAAAAAAAAAAAAAAAAAAAAAAAAATTATTATTATTAAGTTTTTGTGAAGTTCAGAAGTTCGTCATCAACAATTGAGGACCGAAGACCGAAGATTGAAGACGTTTCTATGGTTTCTTATGAGAGAGTGATATTAATTGCCGATCGGGTGAGAAGTGAGTGAGTACTCCCACCCTTGCTAATGGTTGATTTCCTTCCTTAGAGATCATCGAAAAGATTCTTTTTGTCCACACCTCTCGTGGAGTCTCCGATTTTATTTCTAAGGTTATCCTTCTTACCTACAACGTGTGCAGGATTTCTCTCTTTATTCCCGCTTGCACACATGAGAGACTAAAAAGCGATCTTTTGAGTGCAATTATCATAAAACCCTAATGGTGAGGCAGTAAGTTGAGACTTATGATCACAATCGAATCCGAATTCTTTCATATGGTATGGTTACTTCTCGCTCAAAGACTTAAGGATGAGAATGCGTTCTTCGATAGTTCTAACTTCATACTAGCATGCATGAAACTCTATGTCCTCATAGCTTCTTGGAGGCTTGAGACTCTTTTACACTCTGAAGTTGGAGAAGGTTTTGTGGGTACACCTCTTGTAAACCCTCACGAGACTACAACTCGTCCACTAGGGACACCTAGGGGTTTAAAGGCTTAGTGCATACGCTAAATGCATTCGAGAGACCTACGACAGTGGTATAGTTAGGATTTCTTATTTTCTGTTTTACTTGAGGACAAGTAAAATTCAGGTTTGGGGGTATTTGATGAGTGCCAAATAGTGCATATTTATACACCTTTTTATTGGCATTTTACTCATCTTTTGTGCTCAAGAATCGATATTATCCCTGCATTCTCGTGTTTTCTTTGTTTTCAAGAATAAATATTTGTATTAATTAATTTTGTATTTTTAGGTATTAAATAAAGTCCTGAGAAAACCGAGGAGCCAAAAGAGCGAAGAATCTGGAGGCAAGTATCTATGGAGCAGAGAGCCAAAGCTCACGCAAGCAATCAGCTTGCAACTCAACAAGTAGCGACTCATCTACAAGAAATGGGCTTGAGCTAGACCCGATCCGAGCCCGATTATCCTGGAGCCGTTGAGATCGCATCTAGTTACATCCTACGGCCGCTCCTCATGCGCATCGAAGTTTGTCGCTTCCGCCAACATCGAATCACTCCAATACCGCTTACCTTTCTCACCGTTGAGATTTCTCCACTAGATCCAACGCTTCGGTGCAAACGCTCCCATCAAACCCGTCACGCGCCCGCCTCACAACGAAATCCCTAACCCTATACTACCCTTTCGACCGAACCCTATTCTTCTCTTCCATTTCTCTTTCTTCTCCACCCGATCTCTCGCAAACCACTCCCCCATTCCCCGACCAGCTCTGCTCCTCCACCTTCTTCACCCACCTCACCACCTCTCCCCGTCACCATCATCCCAACAACTATCATCGCACTACCTTCGCCACCCTTGTTTCACACTTCTCCATCTATAGCTTCTAGATTATGGTAGAAGCTAGGATCGATACGAGTGAAGCTAGGGTTTTCACCAACCCAAAAGATGGAATTCGCAGAGACGATTGACAAAGGAGGAGAGGCGATTCAGAGTAGAGGGGTATGGGTTTATTTTAATATTTAATTTCGATCTTTGAATTATTAGGGTTTGATGTTTTAGGTTTGCTTGGTATGTATAAATAAGATGTAAGAGATGATAATAGTTACGCCTGGCTAGCCAGTGCTTCAATTTAGTTTAATTTGCGCTTTATTTCATTTTTATGTTTTAATTAATTTTGTTAGGGTTTCACCGAAACCCTAACTCCATATTATGTTCTTAAACTCATTGAACTATCTTGATTGTTCAAAATTATAATTATGTTTTCAGTAAAAGCATCCAACACTTTTTCTTTCACAATGGATGCCTTGTATCCATTGTAGTCAGGTTAAATCTGTTTTGAGATTGCCATTTCAGCTCACACTTTAGGCACAATAGCTAATTCTCTTGATCAAGTTGTGCTTCATTAGACAACCAAGACTCTAGGTTAGTAATTTAGCTGATAACTGAAGCATAACATGGAGAAACCCCTTAGATAAGTGGTGGGTTTGACACCCTGCCCTTATCAGTCACAGGGCAAGAAAGTCTCAACTCAGTTGAGCACGAATAGGAGTTAGTGGTGGAATTGATACCTTAGCATCCCCTGTCACTATTTGTTTACCTTAGTTTAGGTTTATTTCACTACAAAACTGCCGTATCGGCACAAAAATATCTCGCAAAACCATCTCGTGTTACATTACCTTCACTTGAAATCAGTTTTAGCAAGCCTTAGATCACATAAGGGCACCACAAGTCTCTGTGGTTCGACCCGTACGTGCCCAGTGCTACATCACGACACCGTGCACTTGCGGTATCACCGTAGGCCGTAATTTAAACATCTTCACGGGCCTACCAGCGGGCGTTGGTTAAACGCACGCGCCTACTCCCCCTCCCTTTTTTATTTTCAGGGGAGAAGGGTAGGGCGGGCGTTGGTTATACACGCCTACTCCCCCGCTCTTTTTTTTTTAATTATTTTCAAGGGAGTTGGACGACACGTGCGTTGTTTAAACGCGCCTACTCCCCCCCCCCTTTTTTATTTTAAGGGGAGAAGGGTAGGGCGAGCGTTGGTTAAACGCGCCTACTCCCCCTATTTTATTTTTATTTTCAAGGGAGTCGGGTGGGGCGGGCGTTGTTTAAATGCGCCTACTCCCCCCCCTCCCCTTTTTTTTTTTTCAAAGGAGTCAGGTGGGGCGGGCGTTGTTTAAACGCGCCTACTCCCCCTTTTTTTTTTCAAGGGAGCCGGGTGGGCGGGCGTTGTTTAAACGCGCCTACTCCCCCTCTTTTTTTTTCAAAGGAGCCGGGTGGGGTGGACGTTTTTAACTCGCTACATATTTCTCGAAATATGTGTTGGTAAGCTTTCGCCTTCAACCAAGTTCATCTTATATTCTTGACAAACGTCAAAAGATGATCATGTGAAAGTCGCCGAGTAACATCTTACATGGTTTGTGTGATACAATCATTTGGTGTAGACTTGGAATGTTTCGTTATGATTATTTCAATAACTTGAAAATTGCTTTGATACTAATAGTTCGTGAAAACAGCTATTGTCATCCTCTAAGAAAATTTCAATGATTGAAATAGAGTTTAGAACTATTGGATTATGAACATAGTGTGCCTTCTTGCATGTATGTGATCCATGACTGAACTAGAGTATGCATACCCGTATGCATACTTGAAGTTGTGAAATTCCGTGTACCAAGTACACATACCGTACACATACTTGCGTAAGGTATAGGTCCAGAATTTCGTTGGGTTTTGGAAGTTACTAAGGTATGCGTACCGTTCGCATATTGGCGAACCCAAACTCGACCGCTGCTTAAGTATGCGTACGTGTTTGCATACTTGAGTGGTCAAAGTTCTAGAATCGGTTGTGACATGAACTAATACATTTATATATTAAGTAATGCATTCTTTGCAAACCGTGGCTATAATGTTCATGAATTGATTCGATCGAATCAAACCAATTTTGCTTCAATTGTGTTCTTGTATACTTCTATGAGAATATAGCAATTGAACAACTATTTAACTAGTTTCATTTGAGTCATTTGAACTAGTTATGGTTAAGATGAATAAGGTTGATATGAGAGTGTTCATATAGCTAACCCGGTTAACTACGGTTGAGCCAACATGATGTACACGTTTAGGTACGGTTACTTAAACCTAAATGAAGGTACATTTCATTTGTGTATAACAAGCTAAGTTCGAATGGTTGAAAGATATTATCTTGAATCTAATTAGGTTTTCATCTAGCGGTGAATATTGGATGCTTTGTTACCAAGGTAACTTGGATTGCAAATCATGATTTGAAAACTATATAAAGGAGAACTCTAGCAACTGGGAAGCCTAATCCCCACACCTCCTGTTTGATACTAGTTGTATAAGCTAGAGTAGATTCTCCTTTAACCTTAGGTTTATCCCTGAAAAATTCTTTATCGTACCCGAGCTCCTTGTCGTCAACAGACATTGGAACATAAGGTTCATGAAGAAAGGAGTCAATTCCAACAAACCTTCTAGACTGATGTCGAACCAGGGCCTTCTGAATTTCAAGAGTTCTTAGAAGAATAGCCTTTATTTGCTTAATCTCCTTCATTGTTTCCTTCAACTCTTCAAGAACACCAGAAAACTTCTGAAGATTAGGGGGGATAACCCTTGGTTTCTTCATAGTTTTCCTTTTTCTCTTCAAAGTTGTGGAGGAAATAGATTTATCTTTTTCCTTTATGATTGATTGCTTAATAATCATATTAACATCTATTCCATCAGAAGATATGATGCTTGGAGTTTCCATTCAAATATGGAATTGTGAGAGAAATACACAATTCAAGCTCTACAAGTAATCTTGTGATAACAAGAATTTTCAGGGAAGGAAAAGGAATGTAGGGTTACAGAACCTATATACAGAGTAGATTCATGTACGACCAACTCTGAACCCTAAACAAGGTAGAATTGTCGATTTTAACCCTCTTTCAATGAACAAAAAAAAAAGAAAACCTTTTCTTATGATATGAAAAGATCAACAGAATTCCAAAAAGATAAAAATGAAAACAAAAATTCTCTTTTCCTAAAGCCTGGTCATTTGTGCTCAACTCTTGTCTATTTGACCAGGCACATGAGACAAGATGCACCTTCAACACAATTAAGCTGTGTTGGGGTAAACAATAATCTATCCACCGTACGATTCTTGTACGGAATTCTTAATACCCTTTTTCGTAGATTGTTTAGACCTTGTTGTTTTCTGTAGAGGTCTCTTTTCCTTTAGAAATTAACTTCTTCGGAGAAGTGTTGAGTTTACGTACCTCAGATGAATTCGACTTCTGAATAAGTTTGAGCTTATTTGCTAATCGATTTGCTCTCCGTTGAAGTTTCTTGACATATCTTATTTTATGTTTGTACTTGAAACACTTAGAGAGTTCATGACCCTTAAAAGTACAATAAGAACATGTCAATGTGGAGGACGGTTCAGACACCATAGCTGAGCATACTGCTCAAAAAATTGAGGTACCTGAAACATGTGAGATAGAAATTTTAGTAGACAGGGAAAAATTCAGTTTATCCTCTAAAGTAGTTGAAGAAGAATTCTCTAAGAAGAATATCAAGATTTATGTACGTATTACTACATTTGTCAAAATCAATATTTTCACCAAGGAGTGCAACACTTGATTTTTCATCTTCATTTGAAGCATAGTGATCGGGACATTTCATCAAGAGTTGCACCAAGACCTTTGTTCCCAGTGTATTTTCTATGTTTGGACACTCATTAGCAAAATGACCAAAACTTTTACACTTGAAGCACTGTGGCATATCTTCATCATCAGTATCGACGTGTCCCCTTTTTAGAGGGGCACAAATCATGAGGTTTGAGTGATGACTTAGGTTTATCTCTCGATGAACCGTTTTTTTCTACAAAACAAGATCTCTAAATTGTCTTGTGATCGGTGAGACCGAGTTGTCAAGATCTTCATCTCGATGAATCGGTCTCAAAGGATTAACTATAGAGTTGCCAACACTTTTACTTTTATCAAGAAATTTAGTGCTCTTTTGTGCTTTGAAAGCAATATCCTTTCCATATTTGGATGTATGCTAATGATCAAAGATATTTAACTTCTCAACAAGAGTATTTCTCTCGAAGGTGTATCAAGGTTATTTCCTTCAACGATGGCATGTTTTCTAGAATCTTATCTAGTCGGCAACGATCCGAGAATTTTCATGACAATGTCCTTTTCAGAAATAGTCTTACCCAATGTAAAAGATGCATTATAATTTCAGATACTTTGTGATTAAACTCATCAAATGAATCTTCATCAGCCATACGAAGGTTTTCCCAATCAGAATTTAGGTTTTGAAGCCTAGCTTCCCTTTCAAAGGTGTTCCCTTCAAATACGGTTTCTAAGATATCCCACGCATCTTTAGACCGAGTGAACGTAGTCACATGGTGCTGAAGATCCTGGGGTAATGGCATGTATGATAGAATTTAAGCCGTCGAATTTTTGCTTTGCTAAAAGAAGAATATCGTCAGGCTCATACCTACCAATATCCTTTGCAAATCACATACACCGTCTTCATCGTAACCAATGGAGGATTATATCCATTAACAACATAAACCCATGATTGAAAATCACGTGCATGGGGAAAGACACGCATCGTAATTTTCCACCATAAGTAATTCGAGCCATCGAAGATCAAGATACGTTTATAGAGATAACGCTTTTGTCCATAGAATCAGTTTGCTACAAACACGGACTTGCTATGAGGTCTTAAACGTGTTTGCCTCGCTTTGATACCAATTGAAAAAGCGGGGGTCTAACAACCACACCAATTATTTCGTTGTGCAACCTATATGGACTAACTCTAATATAATTCCTAGAGAATCAACTAGATAGTCAGACTCAATCAAGGAAATTACGCCTGATTATTATGAGAAACAATTTGAACGGTACCAAATTCCAATGTTCAAGTGTCAATCAATTTCCATCAACAACCAAAGGTTGGATTTACCAATTGATTGAACTATGCACAACCCCTGACATTTCAATCATATAAACAAATATAATGCGGAAAAGAAATGGCACAGACACTATAAGTTTTGTTAACAAAGAAACCGAAAATGCAGAAAAACCCCGGGACCTAGTACAGATTTGAACATCACACTGTATTAAGCCGCTACAAATTCGAGCCTACTACAAGTTAACTTTAGTCTGGAATGTAATTGAGACCTAACCAATCTCACATTGATTAAGGTACACAAGCCTCCTTATGTCTCTCAATCCCAAAAGACTCTACGCACTTGATTCCCTTAGCCGATCTCACCACTAAGAGTTGCTATGACCCAAAGTAGAAGACTTGATAAACAAATTTGTCTCCCGTAGAAAAGTCTATTCTGATAGATAAATCTGTCTCCCACAGAAATAACTACGAAGTTTGTTTCGTCTTTTGATAAATCAAGGTGAACAGAAACCAATTGATAATCCGGTCTTATATTCCTGAAGAACAGCCTAGAAATATCAATCACC
The DNA here is from genome assembly GCA_023531295.1 of Papaver armeniacum. NCBI lineage: Eukaryota > Viridiplantae > Streptophyta > Magnoliopsida > Ranunculales > Papaveraceae > Papaver > Papaver armeniacum. The sequence goes on along the minus strand of JAJJWW010005171.1, from coordinate 17,972 downwards.
TCACAATAACTTAATTATATGGTAGTAGAACAAGTTATTGTGGAATCACAAAGAATGAGACGAAGATCTTTGTGATTACTTTTTATATCTTACCTATCGGAGATAAATCTCGAGCAAATCTTAGAGAAGATAGTACTCAATACGATAGAACAAGTAAGATCGAGACGCGTAACTACAAATAAAATAGTTAGGTCCGGCTTCGTAATCCCAATGAAGTCTTTAAGTCATTAACCTATAATGGTTTTAGAAAAACCTAGGTTAAAGGAGAATCGACTCTAGTCGCAACTAGTATCACACATGAGGTGTGTGGATTAGTTTTCCCAATTGCTAGAGTTCCCCCTTATATAATCTTCAAATCAGGGTTTGATGACTTTGAGGCAAAGCAATTAATATTCACCGTTAGATGAAAAACCTGATTTAAGATTCAAACTAAGTTTGCAGGATCAGATGGTCTTATCTTGTTACACACAAATGAAATATACCTTCATTTAGAAATGGGTTATCGTACCTAAACGTGTATATTGAGTTGGCTCAATAATAGTTAACCGAAGTTAGCTATATGAACATTTTTGTATTAACCATGTTTATCTTTACACTTTTAGATCAATTGATAATCAAATGAATCTAATTGTGTTACTCATAGAGTTTTTCGATTGTTTATATTCTCATGAAGTATACAAGACACAATTGAATCAAAATCTGATTGATTAAAAAGAATCAGTTCATGAACATTTTAGCGACGGTTTGCAAGGATTGCATTCCTTAATTTATAAATGTATTTGTTCATGAGTATGAAATCATACTTAACCGATTTTAGAACTTAACCTCATAAGTTTGCAAACGGGCACGCAAACTTAATTTCCTGACTTGATCGCTTCGATGCTTCTCAAATGGGTACGATACCACGTTCCGATCAATTCCGGAAACAGTTTGCAAACGGGTAGGAAAACTTAGTTCTCGGACTTTGATAGTTAAAACATACGGGTATGCATACTTGGTTCCCTGACCAATCTTTCTTTTGCAAGTTTACATACTAGTATGCATACTTGTATATATCCGGACAATGGTTAATCGCTCTAAACTCCCATTTCAATCATCATTCTTAAGACGATAATAGATGTTTCACACAAACTATTAGCTTATAAGCAATTTTCAAGTGATCGATGATCAATAATGAACATTCGAGTCTACATCAAATGACTGTCTCATACAAATCATGTAAGATGTTACAAGGCGATTTTCACATGATCATATTTTGAATTTCGTCAAGTATAATGATGAACGTAGTTATAGCAAAAAGCTTTCCAACACATATTTCGAGAAAGATATAAGCGAGTTAAACTAAAAGTCTATATAGCTATAAGACTTAGTCTCAATAGGAGATAGAATAAAATAGATTTCTGAGTGATAGATGAGTTCAAGTCTCCACATACCTTTTTGTTTGATAAAGTTCCTCCAAGCTCCCCTTAGTAGATCTTCGTCTTCAATCGTTGAACGCCGTGAAGTCTAAAGCTCAACTACACATTCTATCCTAATCCGAGACATAACTATAAGTAGACTAGAAATCAATACTTATAGTTTTGACAACTAAACTTGAAAAACAAACTTGAGATAACAACGCTATGAAGTTCGACCGAGCAAGTGCTCTAACAAGTGTATCATCAAGACTTATAGTTTTGACAACTAAACTTGACAAACAAGCTTGCGAGTTCGACCGAGCTCTAACAAGTATATCATCGGCTCATGCAAAAGACTTGTCTTGTATCATTTTTATGATGCAAGTTGCTTATGCAAGCTCCCCTAACTTGCATGCCTTATTAGCATATATATTTTCCCTGTGATGCCGAGTTCGCACCGGTGCATGCCTACGTCAAAAGGGTTGATAGGAAATATGAATAGAATGCAACTTACCGCATCAAGTATGACAACAATCATCTCTTTCATCCCAATGCTGAGCCAGATGATATGAGTTACCAAAATACCGCAATCATCTCACAATTAGATGATATGAGCAATAAGGTGCTCGACCACCAACGCCGCAACTAATTACTAAGGGATCAAGCACCGACCGTAGTTCATCATCGTCGAGACAAGCAACTAAATCCAGCTTCAAGTTGCACCTGGATAAAGCCAAGCAAAACCTAGTCGCATAGGCCAAAGGGACTTTCGAAAGATATGCACAAGGCCGTGCGTAACTGGTGTTTCCTTGAGGAAAGAATCCTCATTTCCTTGTGGAGAGTTCCTGGAGGAAGCTTCTTCGAGGAAAATCAATCAACCAACACCTCTTCCCTATGCATGTCTTATTGACATTTTTACAACTTCAAATCTTGGACCACTTTGCCACTCACCGAGGACCACTTCCTCGAGGCAAAACATCCCCCACTTTCTCGAGGAAACTTCCTCAAGAAAAATTCCCAACTTCCTCGTGGAAACATTCTTCTATCTCCTCGAGGAAAAATTCCCCAACTTTTTCGAGGAAACATTTTTCCATTTCCTCGAGGAAAACATCCTCCACTTCTTTGAGGAAGCCTCACAAAGATAATCGTTCGCAAAGATTATTAATGCTTCCATAAGTAGGAAACATGAGTAAATGTTGCTTTTAGGAGTAAACTTTACCTCATTCAATGACGCATCTTCGCACATACGTCACGTAAAAAGTGTGGGTGTTATATCATCATATCTAATATATTTCATGACTTATCTTCTATTTTTATTTCCTCTTGCTTTTTTAATGGAAAATCGAAAAAGTCGGATATAAATATAAGAGGTAAGAAGAGGGCTTAGTCATCACTTTATTAGCTTTGAGTCACCCAACCTGCCCATCACTGGTTGGATGACACCTCACTAAGTGAGTTATGCTTAGTTAACATGACACCTAAGATACCCTTAATTTATTGATTTAACTCTAATTTTTTATTAATTTGGCATTAGAATAGAACTAATCACAGATTAACTAAAGCTAAGCTAATTTGTTGCTAAATCAACATGAAGCCTAATAGAGCAAGCTTCGCCGACCCATGCTAAGCTCAAAGACATCCATACCATCATCAGGGTGATCTTTTAATTCCTCAAAAAATAAAAATAAAATAAATGCAAACATGCCCCATAATCGTGTTAGCAGAGGAAATACTAGAACTTGGAAAACAAACAGAGGCCAAGGCAGAGCCAAAGTTTGCTTTGCATCCAAACCCGAAATTGCTATGTTACCAGCTTAATATAACAGCTAGTTGACAGCACAACTGACGTGGAGGGATAATTTGTCATTTTAGATCAGCCCTCGATGATGTGGCTACTCCACCGTGTAAAATATGTAAACCAATGACACAAAAGGGAAAATAAAAGATCGTATTTCCTTCTTCAACTTTTCCCTTTCTCTGGTTAATACTCCAATAATTTTCATGCACCGTCTTTAAATTACTCTGGTACTGGAGTTACCGACAACATATTACTATACCGTTCTTAATTTTATTTTTCTTGGATAGATTTTTTTACTCGTTGTCTTATTAATATGTATTTATCTCATCATTAAATCCCAAATCTATCTTTTGAAACTATTGGAAAAGCTTCATTTGCCACAACTCTTGTTCATTTGATTTGATATGAAAGTTAGATTCTTACTACATAAAATTCAGAAACTAACATATAGTTTATCTCATCAACTAACTGAATAATTATAAGCAACTTCTCAAATACGACCCAAACCATTTTGTCGATCTAACACCGTAAAACATAAATAAATATGTATTTGATACTTTAAAGGTGGGCAGTTTAACATCTATCTACCAATTGACCTCGTTAATATTTTTTTTTTTTCCTTTTAATTCGATGACATGGAAAACAGAAAAATTCACCTCTCACCAACACATAGCGTACATGTCGGCATAGCTGTTAACTAGCTGTTATTCGGCCGGCCATGTAGCGGGATTGATCCAAACCCTCTATTTTTGACTTGAGCATGATAACAGAGAGACCCCTTTGACGTTTGTATCAGTCATTTGACTTAGCGTGGTACCAAAACTTCCCCAACGATAAACTACGGATGATTGTAATTGGCTATACGGCATGCTCATCTCCTACTAGCCATGCCTCATGTCACTTTGAGGTATCTCCGTGATTGATTTGGCTATAGTGGACCTGGTGGTACTGGTTGAGAGATTCGAGGCCATTATGGAAGAAATCCAATCCAAAGGATACTTCCATTTCAAATTCCTTAACCACGAAGGAAAACTAGATGGCACCGGTGTATGTACTCTTTCCTCGGCGTCCGGGAGTGCGAGACTAAACTGCTACTGGAATGTCTTCCTCCGTACAGTCAGATGTCTTTTTGTCGAGACTCACTCCTATGAGAATATGAGATCGATGAAACCCTTGCTGGAATGTTTTCCTCCGTATAGTCAAAACGTCTTTTCGTTTGGGACCACTTCTAAACATACTTTATTTCTTTGATGAACGTCAAGAATCTTTGCTCACCGACACCTTATCGGCTGGAAAGGAAGACCAAGACGAAGAAACACAAACATTTTTAAGTCTTAAGCCACCTTTGATTCTCTCTCCAAAGACTTTATCAACCACTTCGAGCTTTCTTTTGCAAAGTAAAACATCATTTCTTTTTTCTTCTGTTTCATTGGAGATTATAGTTTTTGCTTTTCCATTATTACCGGGCCCCTCAATTATTACTCCTTTCGTTCATCTGCAATTTCGTCCCCTATACAATACAACTTCATATTCTACAAAGGAAGACGAAGACCAAGACGAAGAAACACAAACATTTTTCCCCTTTCCTAACCGCGTCTACGCATGATTTTGCTACTGCGTGACTACCCACTACCACCACTGAGTTGCAATATATATTCGATGAGGATCTGTCAGATTAGCCTCCCACACCTTATAATCTGTTCGCTTTGTGTGTTAAGAAGACGCCTAATGCCACTCCGATCCTACGAAACTTAGAAAACTTTTTGCACGCTTCATTCCCAAGTCATTCATTCACTCACACATTACTCGTCCTGAAATACGAAATACGTGCGCGTTTTTGTAGACAACAATCAAGAAATGATACTTGGTCATAGCAGCAAGATGATTATGAAAAGAAACCAGACAACAAATATATGGTAGTCACCATTATCAGCAACGACAGAAGAAGATGAATAAAAAAGGGAAAGAAATACAACATCGAAAGATTTTGATAAATTCTGTGTTATCTTGGACTCTTCAAGATGTACTCAACCATCACCTTTACAAAAATAAGGTACGCAGGTCTTCGCCTCAATAAACTCTAGTCATTGAATTCATAACCAGTCGCCTGAATTCTAACTTCATAGAGATGGCGCCGCTGTTCATAGGACTTGACTCTACTTATTATTTAGTTTCTTTGTCAGTTTTCAGTTAGTTATAATTTATAACAATTGACAAAACTTGTCAGTTTTGCAGGTGGAGACGATCCCAAAGACTTTCTCATCAGTGGAACAATACTTGAATTCCTACCGTTATCCTCTACTCGAGGAAATTCACGCTGAAATGTACGCAAGCGTGGAAAATCTATCTCAGTCACCGACATGTAGAATTGTTTCTGTCAAGAAAGATCGAAGTTACAAACCGCCTGAAAAACTATTGCACCAAGTTACATTTGATGGTCAATATCAGCCGTATCGTAATGATGTAGTTGTTTTGTTGGATGCAAGACCTACAAATTTGGAGGACTTGCACAACCACAAAAGATCGTTTATTCTAGCTATCGTCTTAGATGTAAATATTAAACGAAAACATAACACGCTCCAAGTCCTTACATTGAAACCCATTATGGCAGAAAAGGGTGAGGAGAATATGATCGAACCTCGTTTTGCAGTGTTCCTTTTAAACCTTTTTCCCAGTCTTCGAATATGGGAAGCTCTAAATGGCAGGAACTTCAGCATTCTTAAGGAGGTGGTGTCTTTGATCCCTGGGTATGACTCATTTCATTTACAGATTGTATTTACTTTAATTATGTCTTTTTGCCCGATGAAGAAGTGTACTTTCCCACAAATACCTGTATCACCTTCTGCTCTGCCATGATAATTTAGAGTTACTGCACGCGATAATTTACTGAATCAAGATTCTGACAGAGGTAATCCCTCCGACTTATTTGAACAGGTTGAGTTAGTTGTGGTATGCTCTCAAAAGGTGAAATGCCTTCAGGAAAATGATCTGCATACCGCATTTAATCTGAATGAGTCACAACTTGAAGCAGTCATAAGCTCTATTGAAACAAGTAAATGTGATCACAAAAGCTCAGTCAAACTTATATGGGGTCCTCCAGGGACTGGGAAGACAAAAACGGTTAGTGTCATTCTTTTGAGCTCTTAAAGATGAAATGTAAAACGCTTACATGTGCTCCAACTAACACTGCAATTGTGGAAGTTACTTCGCGGCTCATGAAGCTTGTAAGGGATGCATTACAAAATGGCAATTACAGTTTGGGAGATATACTATTACTAGGAAATACAGATCGTTTGAAGATGCATGAGCATGATGACCTTGCAGATGTGTTTCTAGATAACCGTATTGAAGCACTTAGTCAGTGTTCTATCAGTTTCTCTAAATGGGGGAGTTGGATAAAAACAATGACATCCTTGCTCAAAGACTCTTATCAATTGTACCATAAGTACTTGGAAAGCAGAAAATACCAAAACGGAGAAACGGAATTGCTGTCTGTTTTGCGTTAATAGAGATCAAGTAGACGACCTTGAGGATGAAAAGTTAAACATTGCTCTAAGAATTAGTCTTTTTATGAGAAAACAACTGCATTACTTTGAAAAAGAAATGAGTTCTTGCATTAAATGTATGTGTACTCACATGCCAACCTCAATCGTTTCTGTGAAAATGGTGGACAATATGTATAGAGCACTAGAGTTGTTTAAGTATTTTACATCGTTGCTGCAAGATGGCTCTTTTACTGATCAACAAGTTATGAAAATCTTCTCTGGCTCCGAAACCATACAATTTACTGTCAGTGACCTTCTTTACGCTTCTTGAGTAAGACCCGTAATGAGTGTCTTGAGATTCTAAATTCCCTTACCAAGTTTTCCATACCGATGTTTCGTAATGATGGCGCAATCAGAATATTTTGTATGCAAAGGGCTTGTCTTACTTTTTGCACTACATCAAGCTCCGCTAAGTTGAGTAAAATTAAGAATACGAAATTAGTGATTATTGATGAAGCTGCTCAGCTTAAAGAATGTGAATCAGCAATTCCCCTTCAACTACCCAATGTCCAACATGCTATTCTCATAGGCGATGAACGGCAGCTTCCTGCAATGGTTCAAAGCAAGGTTTATTTTCCTCTTCTCATGCATATTGTTAGCTCGATTTCTCGTAAATGATTTTAATTAGTTATTCATAGTTTGATGTTGTATTATTGTACAATAGATCTCTGAGGGGGCTGAATTTAGAAGAAGTCTTTTCGAGAGATTGGTATCATTAGGACACGAGAGGCACCTTCTCAATGTACAATACAGAATGCACCCTTCTATTAGCTTATTCCCGAATTCTGAGTTCTACAGCAAACAGATTTCTGACGCTTATAGTGTTCAACAAAAAAGCCATACGAAAGATCTGCTTCAAGGAAATATGTATGGCCCTTACAGTTTTATCAACATGTCCCGTGGAAAGGAAGAATTGGATGATAAACACAGTTTGAATAATATGATGGAGGTTGCAGTAATTGCTGAGATAATCGAAAACCTTTTCAAAGGTTAAATTTCATTTCCCCATTCCTTCCATTATTGTCTGGCTTCATTCAAAATAACCACCGTGCTCTATGTCTGTTCATGATTCCTTTTATTCCTTTTTTTTCAGCATCAGTTGCAAATGGGCAGAAGGTCAGCGTCGGTGTTATATCTCCATATAATGCACAAGTTATTGCCATCAGTAAGAAACTTGGGTTTAAATACGCATCGCATAGCGACTTTTCAGTGAGCGTTCGATCAATTGATGGGTTTCAAGGTGGAGAGGAGGATGTCATAATTATATCAACTGTGAGGTCTAATGATTATGGTTCAATTGGTTTCCTTGCTAATAATCAGAGAACGAATGTCGCTCTAACAAGGGCAAGGTATGCTTGCTTCCCCTGATCAAAGCATTTTGTGTCGCAAGTTGTTTGAACTAAATCTCCTCCCCTTTAACGAGAGCAAGACTAAAACAAAAGTCCAAGAGTTAAGTGGCAGCAACCGTTGGATTTCGTTTCTTTAAAATCTGGACCGTTTAATAATGGAATATACCAGAAAAGATTCCCGTCACAGATATACTTTCCGTGTCATTTTTTTAGTTACTAGACGAAATTGCCCTTCATCTTTTCTAAAGCGCAAATTTTTTCTCACTTTTTTCTATCGCTCTTCAGTTCCATCACCACCCCATGGTTACCAGCGCCACCAAAACCCCGTCACCCCCGCCACTACCAGCAACACCAAAACATCTACCACTGAATTCTTATTCTGTTTACCAATTCCAATTTCTCCAATTTTTTGATTTTAACATATCTTCTTAAGGTTCCTCCTTTAATTTCCGTCACCACCAACATCCTCTTCGGCCGCCACCACCACTACGATCACCACCAGCAACACCAATTTACTTCAGGTACGATTGTTATGTCTCTCCCAATTTCAATTATCGATTTCAATTTTACCATTTTCTATTTATAATTCAATTTCGATTGAGACAGGTGCAAGACTTCCCCAATTTTGATTTCAGTTAAAACCTAGAAACTCCTCTAATTTTTAGTTTTGGGTATGAGTTGAATCACAATGTTAGATTTTGTATTAAAAGATTACGTTTTTGAACATACATGTTTGTTTAAATGCTCAAGAGAAAATCATTGTTTTACATATTGTTACATCTCTCCAAATTCTTAAATTCATATTATACCACTTAGTAGAACAAGAGATTCGGTTAAGTCGAATTGCATTTGGTTTGGTTATGTTGTACAGGGTGAATCCAAGCCAACAGAGATGGATACTATACTTTAGTGGAGATATTGGGTATGTGTGAAATCAAGTAAATGAGATTTTAGTGGAGGTCTATATGCATTTACGAGGCTGCAGATCCAAAGGTGAGTTATACAAAATAAGAATCACCAAAAACTAAAGATTTCTTTTAAAGTTTGAATAGTTAACTTCACAAATGGGGAGAGCTCTTAAGAAAATAGTAGCCTACTGGAAGCACAAATGGTAGCCTTTTCATGACCTGGGATAAGAAATTTGCCTTTCAATTGTTTAAATTTGTAGACATAGAAGCTTGAGGTAGAATTCTGAGTGCTTAGCTAACGGAACCTTTGAAACATTAATCTTTGATGTTGGTTGTGAATCATATTTTGAAAATAATTGGTAGAATTATTTGTATTGAATAATTGCCCACTAGATGCCACGAATTCTTTCTTATTCTATTCTAATGAGGATCTGTTTTGGTCATAGTTTAGTATTTTCTTATGATATAGGCGTTTTGGTTCATTGGTGAAATTCAATTGACAATAGTAAGCAACAAATAGGTGATTTCCAATGGGATGTTCTTTAAAGCTGACTTAGGGTGTTCACATGAGATTAGGCTATAATCAAGTGAAGTGATGTTATTTGGGGCCTTAGAAACTAAAATTAATACCAATGGGCAGTTGGGCATCATCGAATCTTCTTTTTGCGAACTCTAGCTGATGTTTGTATGGCACCCACTTCTCTCTTTTCTTCCAGAAACTTCTTCACATTCTTGAGATATAAAGTGCAACCTTTCTCAACTTATGTTCTTCTTTCACTTTCTATAATGTTACTTATCTGTAATTATTCCTTTCTTACATAATTTGTATCTGGTTTATTTTGAACACAATGATTGATTGAAAATAATATGTACGTGCAGGAATTGGACAGGCAAGTGTCTTTGGTGGATGAAGTTGATACCAAGATGAGAAGTTTGTTTTAAGGAAAATTTCCGTTCTTCGCAGTTATACAAGTACCATGAGAGCGCATTCTTAACTGTGTATTGTATTGTCTGATGTGCGTTTAATCTCATTATAGGTGTATATAGGGCTAGATAGGCCACTTATGCAAATACCCAAGTAGAGGGTATGGAATTTGAAAATGCAAAATATTTAAGAAAAAATTGTTGTTTGCCGACGTGCAACGCACGTGCACTCTACTTGTGAATTGTAATGGGGCCACCGTAGGTACTGCCTCTGGATTCTTGGGGATGGCAAAGCTTTAATGAAAAACAACAGTGTTTGGAGGAAAATAGTTCTTGATGCGAAGGGCAGAAGGTGTTATTTTAATGCGGAGGACGATAAGAGATTATCTAAAGTAATCATAGATTCCCTGGTCGAGTGTGGCCAGCTTAATGATTTGCTCAAAATGAAGTCTTTAATTTTCGAAGGCGAGATGGAAGGTATATATGTTACTCTATTGCATACTTTTGCGTGTGTAATCTGTTGTTTCTGTCTATTATCCACACATGTGACCCGAGTTTCTCATTTTTCTGTTGTTGATAGGTTATTTTTGAAGATGACTTTTGGAAGTCATTTGTAAGAATCAAAGGTGTTGTGACCCGGAAGGATGTGGTTGCGCTTTTAATGAAGCTTGCAACTGGTTGGCGTCATCGTCCTTCCAGACGAAAGAAACTTGCAATCATGAACGGAGCATCTTCACCGTTGTTGAAACAGAACAATGTAGACGGGTTTTATAAACTTCTTTGGACTATAGATATTGTCAAGGAAAACAAAAAACACACCCAAGTCCTAAAGATTTTGAATGTCTACCGCATAAGGAGATACCCAGATTAGCTAAGAACCTTGACACCATCTTTGGGAGTTATTCAATCGATAAAATGTCGCTCTGCGAATTCAAATGTCTGGAAGGGTATGCAGTAATCTTATGCTCCTCTCCTTTCGTAAATTCTTTATACTTGGTGGACATGTTGGAAAAACCTGTTAATCTAATCATGCTTACTTTGGGATATATTTATAGGGAACTGGAAGTTCCAATGAGCTGGGAAACCCAAAGATACCTTAAACACAAAGAGCAGTCAACTGGATAGGCTTCACTTAGTCTGGGATAGGAATGGAACACAACAATACATACAACAATACATACGGTCGAGGTTTGGTAATAGTAGGCTGTCTCTATTCAAAATTGGTTTTTAGAATATTAGTTGTGAGCCTCATTAGTTGTTGTTGCTCGACCCTTGCAAGATGAATGGAGCAGTAAGGAGCTGATTGAAGAAGCATCACTGAAGAGCTGAAGATTTCGGACATATTAGTACATCTCTGAACTTTTGTACTGCTTAATGCTTATGATAAACTGTTGAGATTATTAGTCCCACATTGTCCAGGCGATCTAAGATCCCGCCGTTTATAATCGTATTGGCCACTCCACTCTATTGCCAATTGGTTTTGAGTTGAATGCCCATATTCTAATATGATATCGTAGTGTGCTATTTGCGACGAGTCATTTGACCCCGCCTTTACTCCGCGTCACCCGATTTAATTGTCCACGTGCTAGACCCAAATTAGAGCAGCTATTTGCGACGAGTCATTTGACCGCGCCTTTACTTGCTCCGCGTCACCCGATTTAATTTAATTGTCCACGTGTTAGACCCAACGAGCCTACACGTGAGGGGGTGTTGAGATTATTAGTCCCACATTGTTTGGGCGATCTAAGATCCCGCCGCCCGTAATCCTACAGGCCACTCCACTCATCGCCAATTGGTTTTGAGTTGGATGCCCATATTCTAACATAAACTTCGCCCTCAAGTACTTTTCAGTTGTGTCATTAATGGTTAAGCCCAACACTAGAAATGCAACAGAATAGCAACTACCAACAAACCCAACAAGATGGGTGCTTAACGTGGCAATCTAATACCTGTATACTTCCCCTGCAAAACCAGCCCCATTGAGCATCTTCACCAGAGCTCAGACAGAGAACCTCATGGGGATCCCACTTCAAACCTGAGAATCTTAAGTGAAAGATACTAAATGGAGTGGTTGTTGTTTTTACACGTGTCCATTGAATGAATAAATTTACTGGTGTTATATTTGCAATGACCATTTGGTCCTCTTTGCTGTGGATAAGCTTCTGAACTTTATGCCGGGGACCTGAAAACTTCAATCATTTCACAAAAACGGTACAATATTTTTATATTTTTGATCTTTCTATATAAATCTTCATACCAGTTCTCTCATTATGCTTATTCAGTCATCTTTTATGTCTCTATAGTTAGCTTTTGAGTGATAATGTCACGCCATAGACGTCAACCATCTCAAGCAATTCCAGCGACATTTGATGTGGGGGAGGAAATGTTGAAGGTATCGGTAGAAGTTCATCATCAAGTAGTTGGCTGAACGCCAATTTCTTCTGATGAGCAGAACTTGTTAGTAAGTGACCAGCCAGCAACATCAACCACAAAACAAGACATTCCCAGTACTACTTCAGCCTCTACATCGAAGACTAAATCAAAAACTGATGATGGTCTCTCAACTAAGATATGACTTAATTTTAGCTTATGTATTAGTCTGATTTTTCTTTTAACTAGCTAGATAGTTCCGGTTTTTTTAGTCTTGTAGTATCTACTTCTCTGTATGGAATTATATATGTCTATGTAGTGGAACTTCTTAATTATTCATGATCAAATTAAGGAGTTTGCTTTTCCTGGATTCTTGGAATGGTTTGGAAACCTTTCATTCTCTTTAATGGTGAAAAAGCCATGAAAGGGTATGTGGTCCAAGATCGTCAATATAAAACGTTTACAAATTAACCAAAGGTTTTGAATTTAACCATGCAGGCACATGATGGATTTAAGATACCCGGCTACCATAAGGGTTACCAAACTTCATATGACTAAGAGCAATTCCTATGGCAATGTTCAAACGAACTTGTTTGTCGAGCCACGTGGATGGTCAAACGCAATTCTCCACTATGGAAAAGAAGTGAGCGATAGATGTTAAACGCGCTGACCGAATATCCTGCGCTAACGACCGAATTAAAAGCGCTGGCGCCTTTGGTAATGACGCCACAAGGAAAGATGAGCGACGCCAACGTTTGTGGCACTACCGCCAACGACAACTTCTTAACGGTCACCGGAATCGCTAGTTTCCGTTTCCACCTCTATAAATACGACTCGAATTTGATCTCACAAATACACAACAATCTTTCATCCGATCAATCTTTTCTTAATTTCAATTACTTTCAATTTTCAACCATGAATTTCCGATTTTGATTCTTCTCCCAGGAGGATATGGAGATGGATGACATGTTGTACGAAGAAGACGAAGAAATGTGTATGGAGTTTTTGCATCAAATGGATGAAGATGCAGTATCAAGATAGAAGAAGACGAAATTTTATGTTGCAATTACAAACGGATCATACCAAAGCCTTTGAGCCATATGAAGTTGCGACTAGAAGATGGATGTGGCTAATTTACATTTTTACTACGAAAAGTCATGCATGATTATTTTAATCATGACGTGTGTATTCCGATGAAGATTTTCAAATATCGATTCCGCATGGACCGCAACTTGACGCAAAGGATTATTGCAGCTTTGTCTCACAACCTTTATTTAATTATCAATATGATGCATGACATATACGAGGCTTTAGTCCCGAACAAAAGGTCATCGTCCCTCCGTATACTATGTTACGGGTACTGATTCCACGACAATTACATCCGTATTGGGAAAACAACCGCCTTTAGGTATCTCAAACCGTTTTGCTAAACAATAGTCGAGCATTTTGGTCCAACCTTTTTAAGAAAGCCTACTCAGAAGATGTTCAAAGAATAACCGCAGAAAACACCGAGAGGGGTTTTCCTGTGAATGCTAGGTAGTCTTGATCGCATGACCGGACGTGGCATGCGTGTCCTGAGAATGGGCAGCCAATATAAGGGTCATTATCTAAAACCAACTGTAATTTTGGAAGCTTCAAATACTTATGATTGTTGGTTTTGGCAATGCCTTTTGGACTCCGGGTTCAAATAATGATCTCAACGTTTTATATAAGTCACCATTGTTCAAGATCTTAAGAAGAATGGGATCGCGACGCACCGTAATTTCACCATCAACGATCATCACTACACTCGTGGTTATTATCTATGTATTTTAATCTATCCAAAATGGTCAACTATGGTTCAAGCTTATAAATGTGTAGGCTTTGTCCGACGACTTCAAGGATATGCAAGACTTAAACACACAACAAATGGCATGCAGAAAGGATGTTGAACACGCTTGGCATATTGAAAAGGAAGCTTTCCATCATAGTCGGGCTTTGCCGCTTTTTTGATATTCAAGAAAATGAACAAAATTATGCCGACTTGTATTATTCTCGCATAACATGGTCATCAAGAAAACAGCGTGACCCAACCTGGACTAGTTTTCCGTGATAAGATTTAACCAAGAATCTTGTGTGGTGAGCGTGGGCGTCCCGCAAGAGAATATGACTTCCCACACGAGAATCCACAATCTGGGAATCTATGCACAACTAAGACAAGATTTAACAAAGCACCTTTTGGCTTTAAAAGGAGCAATGGACGACAAGGGCGAGGCATAAGAGGAGAGGAAGAGGAAGAGGAGATAAACATGTACAATTGAGGCAATTATATTAAAAGTTGTTGTTTGTTTTAATTAATATATTTTTTAATTTAAGGTTGTTTGTTAAAATTGAGGCAATTATATTAAAAGTAATTTTAAATAAACTAAAAGTAATTTTAAATAAACTAAACCGAACTAAATTAAAACGACTACACCGAATTAAATTAAACTTAACTACACCAATTAAACTAAACATGTTCATTCATTAGCAAGACCGACTCTCTTCGTTTTCTTCCGAGACATCATCTTCGGCCATCCACATCCACATACCGACCCACTTGTCGAGGGGGACTCCGCCTGTTGCGGGGACTAGGCTGGGACTTGTTCTACATGGACTCGATCCATTTGCTTAGTCCATATACCATATTATCGTTCATTCATTTTGACAATTTCCAAGGAGAGTAACTTTGTTTAGCTTACAATCCCCGTAGTATTGTTCTCGCGAAAGACGACTTTTCTTCGTTGATTTTCTAAAGCAATGGCACGGTCCCCCGACTCTATCTGCTTCCATTTGCATCTCCATTGCCTTGTGATCGCATAGTCAAACTCGCTTGAACCTCATTCTCGCCGCTCGCCGCATTTGCAGCTTCTCGACCACCTCCTCTTATTCTCTTGCAAGTTGGTGTTAACGTCTGTGATTACTATTGTGTTGATCCTAACTACCCTGGAGTTCCATCGTGTGAGGAAGCAGCCCTCCATTCTAAAATCCCGCGAGATTGACCATGTGGTGATCTTCCAGAACTTGATGACCTTCCATCAAGTATGGATTAAACTTGTTAAGCACCTCGAATGGTAAAACAAGTTTCATGTTGAAGCTTGAACCTTTGTGGGATCTTTGCCACTCTTCCCGACATCTGCTCCACATCCAGCCTCACTTTCACCACTTCTTCCGTTGTTCCACATTTGAGTGATAATAGCTACATATTCACTAACTGGGCTTCCCGCAATTGTGCAAAAGATGACACAACCCATCGACATCACGACCATGAATGTTACCGGTTTCTTCACGAAATTTTTGTAAAATCTTACCATAAAAAGTTTTTTTTCGACTCAAGACCATTGATATCATCTAATATATATAAAACATAATTTCTACAAAGTGACTCGTCTTCATCCATCGTATACTTGGGACCACAAATTCTTGTGTTCCTTTGTCGATTGTTGTGTTTTTGCTGTGTTTGTCAAAGGTGTTTGTCAGTGGTGTTTGTTGTGGTGTTTGTTGTTGTGATCGTTGTCGTGAGGATGCCATATTTGTTAAAGATGAAATTTTTCCGAGAGATTGAATTGATATGAATAGTTTTGTTTGAAAAGAAAAAGAAAAGTTGAGACGTATGGAAATTGTGTAATGTCGAGAAAGGTGTGAGTTTAAGTTTGTAGACGAAGTGAATTTATAGGGAAAGGAAAGGAACAATACGGCCGGGATGGGAATAAAGAATTGGGCGCTATTAGAAAGAACGCGGGCGCTATTACCAAAAACATCAAGGCCCTAGAAGTGGACGCGCTTGCAGGGGAAAACGCAGGCATTTTTTCGTTCCGACGCCGCCACAGAGATGACGCACGTCGTTACTACTACGTACGCGCGTGGATGTTCTCTGATTCAATGTTCAAATCAACAAGATTTGTTGATTTGAACGTCCATTTTTCATGTTTGTTCATTCCATATTGGAGCAAAACAACAAACTCGAGTTTGTTCATTCCATAGAACTGCCCTAGCGTGTGAATTTTACTTGGTTCGGTAATTCCATGTCTTATATTCATACCAAAGTATAATATAAAACCCGTTTTTTAGTATCTCATCTAACACATTTATAGCGCTTTGACACCCGAATCAAAATCTTTAGACAAAAAGATTAAAATGTTCTTTTGTGTCTCTAAAATATAAAGAAACCTTTTTCTTTGGATGTTTCATTAGGTATTGTTGATGGTGGTTTTTAGCTTAGGGAGAAAACTCGTAAAGTATGTTTACCCGACCCGACATCGTGCTGGGACTTTTGATATATCTATATTCCGAGGAATTTGGAGAATGCATCGAACTCGATGTGTGCTATGTCTCTCTTCATATTATATTGAAACTCAAGCTCCTAGATGAATTGTTCACTAGTATGTAGCCTAATGAGTGGTTAAGCTCATAGCCGTATTAATCACTAATGCCGAGCCCGCCTGTATTTTCCTATGCTATGTTCCCACTTCTAACTCTCGATATTGGCATGACATAACGACACGTTCACTCACAATGAAAGCATGAATCTCCCGAAATGTCAATATTGAAACCTCGCATGAAAACACTCGCGTAGGCTACACCACTCTCCGACAAAGAGATTAGCGTGTTTACACACATTTTAATTAAAAGTTAGCGATCGAACGCGTTTAAATTCCTTAAGAAAAATCTAGACTATCCATATCACGCCACACGATTTGGCCACACAATTAAAATGATCACGGCCACACGATTTGGCCACACAATTCAACAAAGCCTAGCCTACTCCTAGCAACTAGGTGATCGTCATGATAAACACCGTGGGCCCACTAACATCCCGACCAGTCGAATTCCTTAGTCGTCCGCGCTACACCTTTGAACGCTAACCCAAATATGGGTGATCCTTGTTGGAAAATAGCTCAAACGAGCTAAGACAGACTAAAACGGCCTCAAAGACATCACGACCGCTCAACTTAGCTAGCCTAGTTGACGGGCCAAGATCCTTTCGAACGATCAAAGGCACGCGTGTTCGCCGCGCCCAACTCCGTCCTGGTCGATCAACTTGTTCGTAGCAAGCCAAGAGCGCATTCAATCGTTGGCCCAAAGTAGGGCTGAACGTGCTTGATTTTGAAAACCCTAAGTCAGGGCAGGCAAACACACTAATGTCACAAATTGATCACAACCGTCCATCTTCGCCTGCCAAATCGAGAGGTTTAGATTCACCTTCGTGCGGCCTCAAGGTGTCGTGATCACCATCGACCCACCTTTACACATGACCGACCGGCCGCTTCAAACTAGCGCCAATGCTTTGAATCGACGCTTCAAAAGAGGGTCGCCGTACCCCTAAACCCTAAAATTACATCTACTGACTATGCAATCAACCAAGAAATCATCTCGCCCATCCGTATTTGCTAGCCTACTTGAATGGTATAGATTTGTTTTCGTGGGAGGTCGTGTGGTAGATTGTGATCACAGGCCACCCTCTCCCACGAGAGCGATCTACCAAAGTAGCTTACCCGTAGGATCCCAAGCGACGCCCAAAGGTACTTGGCCACACCATTTTCTAAGAATGTTCAACTCGCGACTAACTTGAACTAGCTCTAAAACAACTATGTTTTCTACACATCGATTACTTTTCAGTCGTTTGTTTGAAAGCGATGCTTTATATACATTGATTATAAGCG